>JBBGZY010000703.1:2402500-2553168 GCA_037952925.1 Lithobates clamitans
GACCCCTCTGCATGCATTTCCTGTTATGGATGGCAGTGGTATCCATAGTAGTGACACAGTATTGTGACCTTTCTGCAACCTAGGTATGCACCAGAGATTCTACACTGCTCCCATAGCAGACCTAACGGGTGTGTTGCTTTTTAATACACATCAATTTGTTTCTTTTCCATGCTTTGCAGGGGAAGGAAAGAAAGCAATTTTTTCCCTTCTGTATAGAGCCCTGTGTTTATCAACACAGAGCTCTAGGCTGTGATTAGATGCAGTCAATCAGCAGGTCCCAGCCCTAAATGTTTGGCCAGGATCTGTTGACAAACTCTCATATCACATGGGAGTAGGTGGGCGGGGCGTGAGTGAAGCACGGAAACAGGCAGCATTGTACCAGCACTCCACTGTGCCTGCAATTGCCACCCATAGCACATATACCGCGGCTGGTCGGTAAGCGGTAATGACAGTGCTACTGGCCTCCTCTTAACTGCAGTGATCTAATTGCACTAGCAGCCCGGAAACTTTGTCGGGTGCGCGCAGTGTGTTCGGGAGCGCGCAGAGCCGGTGTCTGGGAGGTCCGGGGGCGTGTATAGGAGGAGGAGGGAACGGAGCTCTACAAGTGGGATCTGTGGAAGTGTCATCCCGGGGAGAGCGGTTCTGGCGGCTCTTCTCTAAGTCTCCTCCCGACTGACTGCAGACTGCACTGTCCACTGAAATTCAGAGCAGAAGCTAGCAGCATTGAGAACATTAAACTGAATAAAGACTGGTCTATGAAGCTCTGTCCTTTGTGCAGGGTGTCTGGTCTGGTCTTCGCCCTCTCAAATGTTCCTCAAACCATTCTAGTACCATTTTTGCAGTGTGGCAGGGCACATTATCTTGCCAAGAGGGCACTGACATCAGGGAATACAGTTTCCATGAAGGGGTGTACTTGGTCAGCAACGTTTAGGTAGGTGGTGCGTGTCAGGCAACATCCACATGAATGGCAGAACATTACCCAAACCATCACACTGCCTCCGCGGGTTGTCTTCTTCTTCCCATACTGCATCTAGTTGCCGTCTCTTGCCCAGGAGCCCTCCCTTTCTTTCTTCCCATAATGACAACACTATGCTGAGGGCTGAGCCTCTTTGTGGACCTATCCATCCCCACCACAGTCCCTGACGTCCTTCCAGTTTCCACCCTCGCTCCTGGGAGTTCCGGACTAGCAGGATCTCAAAGCCCATTTAGACCCTCTGTAACGGGGGGGTCATGGGGTTCTGGTAAGCGGCCAGGCTCTCTCTTTTGGTGGTGGACCCACACATTTATGACCTTACACATTTGAATTACCTGGGATTGTCAATCACTTGTTTGGGTTTCCTCTCATATGGACTTTAATGATCTACTTCCTGGTTTATATCCATCACACATGGACTTAATTTGAAATTTGTTTGCACCGATTGTGTTTTATATTATTGCACTGTTGCACATCCACTAAAGGGGCTTGTGCATTCCCCCATATTTAGTGTGTTACAGTTCGTTACACCATTTTCATTTATGTATATATTGTATTTAATTTTCTTGGTGTGGCACTTCTCAGCCACACATTCACCAGTTTGTTAAGCACGAGTCACCAATTTTTTCCCACGTGTGTGTGTGTGTGTGTGTGTCACATTCTAGGACATCGCAGCTTTATGTCACTTTATTTCGCATGTTTTTGAAGTGCAATTATTTTTTCCTTTCCTTAGAAGAGATCAGCAGCACTGTCACTTAGGCTGGGTTCACACTATGCTTGGGGCACAGCAGGGGGTCCAGTGCATCTCTGTTCACCATTTTTAAGGTCCGAGTTCGGTCCAAATATTTGCCTGAATTTGGACCTGAAACTGAGCCAAAGGCGTTCAGGACCCTTCTGTTGTGCACTCCGCAGCCGCCCCCCGTAGATGTGTGAACCGGCTCCATTGAGAGCAGGTCACACTCCTGTCCTGCGAATTTTATGTGGAGAAACCCGCATCCAATTCACATAAGTGTGAACCCAGCCTAATGCTGGGTCCAGATCCTACTTCTGCACATGTGCAGTAGAACCCTGAACACTTCTGAGGGTTCGGGAGTCAGGTCAATCTCCTGGGTTACATTGGATCAAATTCAAAAGCTTCAAGGAAAGAGCTGACCACTTGGCTGCGAAGTATCAAGTATGTCTGCCAGGGTGGATTTGATTTAAATCAAGTCTATTTTAAATCTTGGTTTAAATCACTAGTAAAAAGGCTTAAATTATATATTTTTTTTTAAAGAGCAAATGTCATCTCTGTCCCTCAGTGGCTCCTCCTCTGACCCGCTGTTGACCCACTGACCGTCCCATTCACTTTAATGGGAAGGCTGGTAATACGGCAGTGACACAACAAGGTGAGGGACGTGGCGGCAGCAGGTGAGTGGATGCCTCGCTAACGGGCACTGCCAAGGTGAATCTGAAATGACAGGTGCTCTTTAAATGTAAGGACTTATTCTTGCTGGTAGTTAGCATCTTTAATATTTGCAAACAAAATGAAGGTTTCCAATTTAGAATAATAAGCTATGAGGTTAGTAAAACGGCTAAATCAGAACCAAATTAAATCATAGAGTTTGTAGTGTACATAGATTTGCAAAGCAATGGGATAAAGGAATATTCCTGAACTTTGTTTTATCTCATGGTTACTGTGAAATTGTGTGAATGCATGTTATCTCAGCTTGCAGAGCTTGGATTCATTGAATGAGTTTACCAAAAATGTAAATATTGCAGAATATACAGCCTCATTCTACATAACTAAGCTCAATTTCATGCTGAATAAACGAAATTATTAATGATGATGCCAGTACGGTGAAACATATGTCAGAGTGGGGATTGGTCATTTCTGGGTCCCATATGTGACATCCAACTAACCAGTATATCCAGAATGAGGCATGGATCGTATGCCGCCACGATCCTGATATACCCATCCCCACATGCTGTATGTAGACACCTTAGTGCTGGGATTGGCAGTCACATGTGAGTGCAATTTTTGGTACAATTTTCAACCATTTTAATAAAACGTACTACACTGGGCAGTCTGCCAACTTTTTAACAACATTGTAACTCATCCATCTTAGATCAAAGGGATAAAACTTCTGTGTGTAACTGCAGGAAGTTTAACCACTAAGGCCCCTTTCACACTGGGGCGGTTTGCAGGCGTTATTGCACTAAAAAAAGCGCCTGCAAACCGCCCCTAAACAGCCTCCGTTGTTTGTTCAGTGTGAAAGCCCGAGGGCTTTCACACTGAAGCGGTGCGCTGGCAGGAGAAGAAATAATCTCATGCAAGCCGCATCTTTGGAGCGGGGAAGGAGCGGTGTATTCACCGCTCCTAAACTGCTCCTTCCCATTGAAATCAATGGGACAGCGCGGCAATACCGCAGTAATACCGCGGCTATAGCCGCACTATATGAGGGGTTTTAACCCTTTTTCGGCCGCCAGCGGGGGGTTAAAACCGCACCGCTAGCGGCCGAATACCGCGGTAAAGCAGCGCTAAAAATAGCGCTGTTTTACCGCCGACGCCCCCTACCGCCCTAGTGTGAAAGGGGCCTTAAAGTCTAAACCTTTTTCTGACACTTGTTTCTTACAGTTAAACTCATATTTTTTTTTTGCTAGAAAATTACTTGGAACCCCCAAACATTATATATTTTTTTTAGCAGAGACCCTAGAGAAAAAAATGGCAATTGTTGCAATATTTTATGTCACACTGTATTTGCACAGTGGTCTTTCAAACGCAATATTTTAGAAAAAATACACTTCAATGAATTAAAAAAAAAAAAGCGGTAAAGTTAGCCCAATTCTTTGTTTAATGTGAAAGATGATGTTACGCCGTGAGAATCGTGATCTATCTTCTAAGCAAAAAAAATTGTGGTTCTCATTTTAGCCAGAATTGTGCAGCTCTAGTTCACTTGCACCATTATTATTTCATGTATGATGTTTTGTAGTGCCAACACCTTTACCTTTGTTTAGCCACTAATATATATATATATATATATATATATATATATATATATCTATATATACACACACATACATATATTATATATATATATATATATATATATATATATATATATATATATATATACTATTTTTAGATTTTTACTCCAAAAGCATTTTGCTAAAATACATTTGATAAAAATCAAAATGATTTTTAAATAAAAAAATTTTTTTTTTTTGTTAACAAAATCCATTATTTTTTTTTTCTACTCTGATGTCTGCTTATTTGTAAGTCTTACAAGTCTAGTCGTAGTTTTACTAGTGTTGGCGTTTTGCGCATTAAAAGGCACAGTGGCGATGAGATGGCAGGGTGCTGGCCCTTTAAAAGAACCCATTTGAGCTTCAATTCTTGCTGTCGTCATTGGTCTCACTTCTCTGTTGAATTTCAGTATGTGAATGGTGCAGAGAGACAGAATGGAGTAATAAATCCACAGTATACAGTTTAAACTGTAACCAGGAATTGCGTCTGAGGAGAGAGGTATGCGTGAATTCATAATCCCACTATATGGTAATATGTTATCCTGTCAAACATACCATTCTCTTCTGTGAGGTTATGCTCTGTTGTTTTACAGACACTATAGTTGTCAGAAAAATTTTTGGTCGATTTTATCAGTTTGATTAGCTTAAAGGATAACTAAACTTTAGTTTTGTGTTTTTTGTTTTTTTTTTTTTGTTTTTGTTTTGTTTTTTTTTTTATAAACAAACATGTCATACTTGCCTCCTCTGTGCAGTTAGTTTTGCACGGAATGACACCGATCCTCCTCTTCTGGGGTCCCTCGGCAGCGCTTCTGGCTCCTCTTCTCGTTCCCCCGTTGGAGAAGTGCTCTCCCTCAGGGCACTCGTGCGGGCACGCTACCGTTTCCTGCTGCTGCGTCTACTGACACAGCAGGATTCTGCCCCGGCTCCCGCATCATTGGATTTGATTGACAGCAGCAAGAGCCATTGGCTGCACTGCTCTCGATCTGTCCAATTAGAACCTGAGACAGACTGGCGCTGGTGTGCTCGTTCTCGGTGCTGAAAAGACAGGGCTCAGGTGAGTAAAAGGGAGGGGGGGGGTGCTGCACTATAGAAGGTTTTTCACCTTAAAGCGGGGTTCCACCCAAATTTTGAACAATATCTGTATGTATTCTCTTCCTTGCCTAGATGCTGACATGCCGTTTAAAAAAATTTAAATCGCCGTAATTACCTTTTTATTTTTCTATTCTTCTTTGCACTTCCTGGTTCTCCTCCCAAGGGAGTAGGCGTGTTTCTAGCCTCTCCCAGACTCCTGGGAGCTAGTCTCAGGCTTCCCAGGATGCCACTGAGCATGTGCGGGAATGAGCAGTGAATGCTGGGAGCACAGCATTCACCACATCCAGGAAATAAATGCTTGTGAGCTTCAAATGCCCACAGTGAAGATGAAAACCGCCTGCAGTGAATAATATAAGTTATTCTTTCCGACGAAATCTGACACAGGCGGACATATTACACACAATATGTGAGTATGTAATGCTGAGAAGAAAAGTTTGTGAATGAACTAAAAAAAAAAAAAAATGATAGGTGGACCCCCGCTTTAATGCATAGAATGCAACCCAAAAAAACCCAAAAAACTAATGTGTATGAAATTAAAAAAAAAAAACATTTGGAGAATTTTTTTTTTTTACTCGCCTCTTAATGCCTGTTGCTAGGGGGTCCCTCGTAATCTGCCTCCTCACTCACCTCGGCTCCTTAAGTCACTTACCTCAGCGCCGGAAGGGAGATCAGCTCTCCCCCCTCCCTCTATGCAATCATCTGGGACACATCACAGGTCTCAGATGATTGTGCGGCCAGTCACGGCGGGGCTCTCGCATGCGCAGTGGGTGCCCGGCTGTGATGCCACAGCCGGGCGTGCACAGTTACAATGCCGGCGCCGACGAGCGGGGCTTCGATCCCCCGCATCGCTGGACCCTGGGACAGGTAAGTGTCTTATTAAGTCAGCAGCTGCAGTATTTTTAGCTGCTGACTTTTTTTTATTTTTTTTAAGCAGAACTCCGCTTTTAAGGTGAAAAACCAGGAGGGTTTACAACCCCTTTATAGTGATTCTAAAGTCTCGTCTCTTTTTTTTTTTTTTTTCTTTTGGTAAAAATGAGGGCTTTTTCACACTCAGTTTTTCAGGTTGTCCTGACTGGATGCTCCCTGCACCTCCTATGGAGCGACGCATGTCAGCGGTGACATGTCCGCTCAGATCCGCTAAATCCAGACAGATGGAAACCCTATTTTCCATCTGTCGATCGGAACGGATGGAAACGGACAGGCGGTCCGTTTTTCATTTGATTCTCCCATAGAGGAGAGCGGAGATCTGACGGGTCCATCCCTGCACAGTGAGCGGAGACGGACCTGTCATCCTCCGGCTCAGCGGGGATCAACAGATCGATCCCTGCTGAGCAAAGCAGAGTCTGTCAAAATGGACAGCCCTGTGTGAAAGGGGCCCAACAAACGTGTTATAATTACCTGCTCTGTGTAGTTGTAGCTCAGATCCTCTTCTCGGGTCCCTCTTCGGTGCTCCTGTCCCCCTCCCTCCTGTTTAGTGCCCCCCCAGCAAGCCGCTAGCAGAGAGATAGTAACGTCATCTCTCTCTGTAAATCAATTCATAACTTTTTTGAAATTTGCATTTTTCTGGATTTTTTTTGTTAATCTGCACTGTTAAAATAATCCTACCATTAAAATTATAGACTGATCGTTTCTTTGTCAGTGGGCAAACGTACAAAATCAGCAGGGGGTTGAATACTTTTTTCCCTCACTATGTGCAAAAATGTGTTTTTTCACAGTAACAGAATGATCACTAGAAGACCACTTACTTTTTCCCATGATGTTGCTCATTGCAGGCCAGGCCAGCGAGTTGTTAGTCCCCCCGCTTGTAAATTAAAGTTTTGCAGTGAAGGCGAGACTGCATTATTTTAAATGGCTATTTTGCCTATGAATTGTGTAATTGTGCCGCTGACCCCCCCCAACATGGTCATAATAAGTCAATATAAAAAAATGTGCCGTTATCGTAAACATACATTACAATTTTATTTTGAAGCAGATACAAGGCTCATCCATCTGAAGTGATACCAGCCAGCATTCAGCATTTGATGGGAGGTTCAGGTTCATCTGCGTTGCCAGTCTTCTGAGAGGAGTTCTGGAAATGGGGTGGAGGATCTTTTGTTTGGTGTTTTTGGTGAAGTGAGATGATTCACGTGTTTTGGTGCTGTGTAATAAGGTGCCATTGTCTGGTGTATGGGTACATAAACCAGCTCCTGCTCTAGTTTAGAGATCACGTGCTCCATTGAGCAGGCAGCTCCTCTCCACGCACAGTGTAAAATATTAACTGATGCAAAGATTCAGAAACATTTATCGTGCTGCTGTGAAACCCTTTTTACAATGTATGTGAAAAGGGAAAACTCGGCCTTGTAGCCTGGGGGGGGGGGGCCGTGTTGGAGGCATTATTAATAGTCGCTCTGTTCTATACATCTAACATTGTGGCTGCCAGAACAGATTGGGGTTGTAACAAGGAATATTTTTGTAGTCAAATATCCAGTGTCGTGGTTTTTAGATTGGGTAAGATTAATTAAAGATGTGGCTGCAGAAGCCTTATTTGTCCTTTTAAAGTGATTGTAAAGTCTTGTGGGTTTTTATTTATTTTTTATAACTAACATGTTATACTCACCTGCTTTGTGCAGTTGGTTTTGCACAGAGCAGCCCGGATCCTCCTCCTTCGAGTCCCTCTTTGCTGCTCCTGGCCCCTCCCTCCTATTGAGTGCCCCCACCGTCAGCAGCTTCCTATGGGGGCACTAGAGCCGTGTTACTTCTCCGTGTGTCTATTCAGACACTGAGTCCTGACCCAGCTCCGCCCCCTCTCTCCCCTTATTCGCCGCTGCTCTGTCTCAGCCAATCAGGAGTGTCCCGGACGGCTTAGAGCCCTTTCACACTGGGGCGGTTTGCAGGTGTTATTGCGCTGTTTGTTCAGTGTGAAAGCCCGAGGAGAAGGAGAAGAAAAAATCTCCTGCAAGCCGCATCTTTGGAGCGGTGAAGGAGCGGTGTATTCACCGCTCCTAAACCGCTCCTGCCCATTGAAATCAATGGGGCAGCGCGGCTATACCTCGGCAATACCGCGGCTATAGCCACGCCATACGAGCGGTTTTAACCCTTTTTCGGCCGCCAGCGGGGGTTAAAACCGCTAACGGCCGAATACCGCGGTAAAGCAGCGCTAAAAATAGCGCTGTTTTAGCACCGACGCCCCCTACCGCCCCAGTGTGAAAGCAGCTTTAGACATTCGTGGACATGGCTGGAGAGAGATGGGGCTCAAGTAAGTATTAGGGGGTGCTGGAGAGGCTGTTACACACAAGGTGTTTTATCTTAATGCATAGAATACATTAAGATAAAAAAAACCTTCTGCCTTTACAGCTCCTTTAACTGTGCAAAAAAAAAAAAGAATCTAGTGGTGTGCATCTTAACCACTTCCGGACTGCCATACGTCGGCGGTTTGAAGAGGGATATCGTTTTTATGGCAGCAACTAGCTGCCATAACTCCGGTATCCTCTTCTTCAGTGGGCAGTCTGCTTTCAGATAAAAGGGGTCTCTGCGGCAGATTCGCCGCTAGATCACTTTTATCAGTGGCGGGAAAGGAGCCACCAGCGGTGACGGAGGCGATCACGTCCTTCTCCCTGTTGGGTATTGAGATGAGTGAGGGGAAGATGGCCCCCACCAGTCTCCATACCATTGCAGGGCGGAAGCGACGTTAAAACGTCACTTCCACCCATAGTTTTTAAAGCAACATATTTTTTTTTTATTGCATTTTAGTGTAAATATGACATCTGAACTCTTTTTTGACCCCAGATCTCATATTTAAGAGGACCTGTCATACTTTCTTTTTCTATTACAAGGGATGTTTACATTCCTTATAATAGGAATAAAAGTGACACTATTTTTTTTTTTTTTTAAAGAACAGTGTAAAAATAAAAGGTAAAATAAATAAGAATTTTTTTATTTTTTTAAACCCGCCCCGCCCTGCCAAGCTCATGTGCAGAAACGAACGCATACCTGAGCAGCGGCCGCATATGAAAACGGTGTTCAAACCACACATGTGAGGTTTTGCTGTGATCGGTAGAGCGAGAGCAATAATCCTAGCCCTAGACCTCCTCTGTAACTCAAAACATGCAACCCGTTTAAAAATTTTTTAAACGTTGCATATGGAGATTTTTAAGGGTAAAAGTCGCCATTCCACAAGCGGGCGCAACTTTGAAGCCTGACATGTTGGGTATCAATTTACTCAGAGTAACATTATCTTTCACAATTTAAAAAAATTGGGTTAACTTTACTGTTTTATTTTTTCTAATTCAAAAAAGTAAATTTTTTCCAAAAGTGCGCTTGTAAGACCGCTGCGCAAATACGGTGTGACAAAAAGAAATATTGCAACGACAGCCATTTTATTCTCTAGTGTATGTGTGTATATATATATATATATATATATATCTATATATGTGTGTGTGTATATATATATATATATATATATATATATATATATATATATATATATATATATATATATATATATATATATATATATATATATTAGGGGTGCAACGGATCAAAAAACTCACGGTTCGGATCAACAAAAAAAAATCTCCCCCACTGTAATATCCCCAATCTGCGCGATCATACAACACTGTACCCAAACTAAATTTTTATAATTTTGTTCCCACAAATAGACCTTTCTTTTGGTGGTATTTGATAACCTCTGCGGTTTTTATTTTTTGCTAAACAAATAAAAAAAGACCGAAAATTTTGAAAAAAATAAAAGTTTTGCTTTTGTTTCTGTTAATTGTAAATAAGTAAGTTTTCTCTTTCACTGATGGGCACTGATAAGGCGTCACTGACAGGCACTGATACGGTAGCACCAATGAACGGGCACTGGTAGGCGGCACTGATGGGTGGCACTCATATGCAGCACTGATGGGTGGCACTGGTTGGCACTGGGCGCTGATAGGGTGGCACTGATAGGTGGCACTGATACACGGCATTGATGGGCATCCCTGGTGGCACTGGCAGTGGTAGGCGTTGAAGTGGGCACTGATTGGCAGCTGCCTGGGCACACAGTGGCATTTCCCTGGGCATCTAGGGGCATACCTGGTGGTCCAGTGTGGATGGCTTCCCTTGGTGGTCCTGGGCAGCTTCCCTGGTGGTCCTGGGTAGGATCCGAGGGGGGCTGTGCTGATAAACAATCAGCACAGCCCCCCCTGTCAGGAGAGCAGCCGATCAGCTCTCCTCTACTCGCGTCTGTCAGACGCGAGTGAGGAAAAGCCGATCACCGGCTCTTTCTATTTACATCGTGATTGGACACGGCTGATCACGTGGTAAAGAGTCACCGTCGGAGACTCTTCACCTAGATCGGTGTTGCAGGGTGTCAGACTGACACCCTGCAACCCCCGGGGGCGCGTAGTGGCTCGATATTCCTGATCACGTCGTATGACGTCCGGTCAGGAATATCAAACCACTTTGCCGCCGTCATTTGGTAATAGGGCGGGCGGCAAGTGGTTAAGTATGTAAAGAAATTGAAAAAAGTGCAGCACTATCCAAAATATACCAATGTAGTAAAAACACCCAAAACAAATATCTTCCTATCTCAAAAACAGCAAACAAATGTGCCGTGCAGAACATCAGCCGGCTTCTGAGTAAAGAAAGGGATGGTCCGCACTCAGGGTGACATCCAAAATCGTATTTCTTTATAGGTAAACATGTGCAATGTTGTAAAACAGCCTACGTGTTTCAGATGTTAGGCATGACTAAGGCAGTGGTTCTCAACTCATGTCCTCAGAACCCACTAACAGGCCAGATTTTAAGTAGTACCTTGGGGAGATGCAGACTAGAATACTGCAATCACTAAATAGCAAATGATATCACCTGTAATGTATTTCAATTATCTTGAAAATCTGGTTTGTTAGTCTGAGGGCAGGATTTGAGAACCACTGGACTAAGGACTAATGTCTGACATGTGTAGGCTGTTTTACAGCTTTGTACATGTTTACGTAATAATGAAATACTATTTTGGATGTCACTCTGAGTGCCTACCATCCCTTTCCTTACGTTGGAGGTGTCAGCAGCCTCCGGGTCTGAGCACCGGGCTGAGCTTTTATGTGGGAAGGTTGTAGCGCCTATACACCTGTTTTACTTAAATGGCGGCTTCTGTACACCCAGGCCGAATATCGGCCAGTTTCTATTGAACCGGCTAATGCCGCCCAATTTTTGGCTCATGTGTACGGCCCTTTTAATCTCACTGGGACAATGATAGCAATAACAGACAGAGATTCTAGCCCTTCCAAATTTAATATACATATAACTTAGGGAAAAAGTTCTCTTTTTACAGTATGTGCACTTTAAGGAGACATTTTACATCGTCTAAACTGCTATGAAAAGATACTTTATGGAATGTACACAAGTTACAAATAAAGTCATTGAAATGTAGTAGGAATTTCCATGCTTTGGAAGGTGGCATCCCTGTGCCCGGGGAGGGGGTTAACTTGAAAGCCGTGTTCTTTTTTTTTTTTTTTTTTTTTTTTTTTATCTGCCAGCCGCATCCGTTTGTGTTTGGAAAACTCTCTACAGCCATGGTGACCTTGACGTGTTTACTTGTGGCATGGGTCCTGCTCATTGACAAAATGACAAGGCAGAGTGAAACCGTACATCCCCAAGGAACATCCAAATATATTGCAGGTTTTCTGGTATTTCTATAATGGCGCAATGTGTTTCTGATGTGTACGGCTGAGTAATGGTTCAGTCCACCAAATGCCCCATAGCCACTAGAATGTTACCTGACAGTCTGGAACGGAGAGGGCCTCCAATTTAAATAAATCCCTTAAAGTGATACTAAAGGATTTTTTTTTTTTTTTTTAACCTGTTCTGTGCATTGGCTATGCATTTATAAATTCTTTATTTTTAGGCTGCATTCACACCTGAGCGTTTCAAAGTCGCACGTTTTTACCGCGATTTTGCTGAGATTTTGTTCAGGTCACCAATGTAAAAAGGCAGAAAAATGCCTGTAATCTGCCCCAAAGAAGCTCATGTTCTATTTTTCAACTTGGGGCGTTTTTCAGGCATTTTGCTTAAGGTGACAAAAGGCTCAGATGTGAACAGGTGCCATTGAAATGACTGGGATTTTGCTTGTTGGGCTTTTTTCAGGCGTTTTTATGAGCTGAAGGTGTGAATGCAGCCTTAAAAGAAACTGTCCACCATTCCTGGAAACCAAATGACAATTCACGTCCATTACAATTCAAACGGTACTAAAGTGAAAAGTCATCCCACTGATGAAGCTACGCGACCCTGTGGTGTAACGTGTAGGGGAGGGGCTTGATGATGTCACAGCGCTCTGTGCATGTGGCACTACTGTAATTACATTCTCGGAAGTACTGTCTGTTTCTGACACTAGATACATTACATATGCTTTTACAGCTTGGTGCTCTGAGCTAGGGCTGGGGAAAAAATCGGTTTAAATCTTGAATCAAGTTGAGAGGTCAAATCGATTCAAAATTTAAGCAAATCGATTTTTTTTAGATTTTTTTTTTTTTTCACCGCGCCGGTCCCGAGGCACTGCGGGCATAAGTTTTTAGGCGAAGCCGCGGGTTCGGCCTAGTCCGCGGCTACGGCCGGACGCCGCGGACTAGGCCGAAGCCGCGGCCTCGCCTAAAAACTCATGCCCGCAGCGCCTCCGGACCGGCGCTGACACCGCGCCGGGCCTGAAGAGCTGCGGGCAAGGAGTTTTTAGGTGAGGCTTCGGCCTAGTCCGCGAGGCCTGACGACGCGGACTAGGCCGAAGCCGCGGCCTCGCCTAAAAGCTCATGCCCGGCGAGGTTTCCAAAGAAAAAAAAAACTTGATGTGAATCGATTTTTTTTTTTTTTTTTTTTTTTTTAGAAAATCTCCCAGCCCTACTCTGAGCACCTGTCAAATGTGATGGTCTGTCTGGAGTTTTAGTAATAATAATATGGTTTTTGAAAAGGCATAAAGCACTATGTATGGTGATTTTTTTTTTTTTTTTCCTTGTATGCACGGCTGGGCGGAGGCATTGAGAGGAGCATAATTTATACATGAAGGTGGCGTGAAGTGTCTGTGAAATTCAGGAGTCCACATTGGAAGGACGCAAGCCCATAAAGACCATACTTATTTGTACGATCACATATTCCCAGGTGCGAGCACAACTGGTGGAGGGTTCACATATCACTTGATGTATACTTGGCACTGATTGGTGAATTGAGACAAGACGTATGCAAAGTGTTGACGGCACTGTGAGCTGTTTTAGATTTTTCAAATATCACTAATAATCAGTGTTACTAAACCCAGAATCTGCAGTCACTATATCTGGTCTTCCACAGTACACCGAACATGGAAATGAAATTATTCTAGTAAATATAAACTGATAAATACCTTTTTTTTCCATCAGCGGCATATAACAGTTAAAGCAGTCTTGTGACTCCCACAATTGTCCTACCAGGCTTCAGGACCGCTGACCCTCTGTCTGGACAGCGCTGATCAAATGCACTCTAACAAGAAAAAAAACCCTCTATAGCAATAAACGCCAAACTGAGCATGTGCAGCCCGACTCCATAGACTGTTAATGTCAGGTTATTTTTTGGAATCGGTGGAAGGAGATGATCAGAGAAGACAGGATCAAACAGCCTTTTTAGACAAGAGGATCCAGAGATCCTTAGGTTCCAGAGAGTATAACAAGCATGCTTTACTGCATATACAGACTAATTTTACTGTTGTGGGTTTAGTAACACTTTAAGTGATTTTTAGGACTATATTTTATTTTTTGTTCATTATGTCTCTTATGGTGGTTGGGTTTTTTTGTTTTTGTTTTTAAGCTTCACATATTATGCAATCCAGTTACATTACTGCACAGCATGATTCCAGGTGGAACTCTTGTGTAGCATGGCACCAGTTGGGTATTATAAATTCAAACAGTACAGTGCAAGTTATTCATAGAGCTCCTAAATACACTCCTGTTCTTAAAGTGTTTTGTTACCCCAACATTTCACATTTCTGATATGTGCCTGCCTGACCATGTACTTGTATGAGAAAGTATCTCAACAGATGCCCTCTTTTTGGAGGCATCCAGCTCCTACTTCCTCCTGGGGCTCAGCGGCACCGGAAGTAAGTTCACCTCTCCCTTCTCCCTCCCTACAATCTTCTGGGACACGTCACAGGTCCCAGAAGATTGCCTGGCCATTCACAGCATGGCTCGCACATGCACACTGATTGCCCTGGCTGTGAAGCCACAGCTGGGCGCGCACAGTAACCATGCCAGCGCCGTGGAGAGGAGCGGTGCTCCCTGCGCCCATATAGCTGGACTGTGGGACAGGTGAATGTCCGATTTTTATTAAGTCAGCAGCTACACTTTTTGTAGCTGCTGACTTTTAATTTTTTTTTTTTTTTGGCGGAACTCTGCTTTAACCACTTGCTGACCGCCGAATGCCGATGTACGTCCCTACTTTGGGGACGGATATCGTTGTTATGGCAGCAGCTAGCTGCCATATCCCCGGTATCCCCGTGTTCAGCCGGTGGTCGGCTACAAGATAAAAGTGGTCTCTGCGGCGGATTCACCACGAGATCACTTTTATCGGCGGGAGAGGGGCCCCTCTCGCGCCGCGATCCGGTGCCCTCCGCCACTTACCGATGCCATCGCGTCTGTCCCCTGGCCCCCACCCGTCTCCATGACAAAAAGTCACTTCCGCCCATACCTCTTAAAGGGCCAATGTATTTTTTATTTTTTTAAATGACAACATTTTTTTTTTTTTTTTTATTGCCTTTTAGTGTAAATATGAGATCTGAGGTCTTTTTGACCACAGATCTCATATTTAAGAGGTCCTGTCATGCTTTTTTTTTTTTCTATTACAAGAGATGTTTACATTCCTTGTAATAGGAATAAAGTGACACTTTTTTTAAAGTGTAAAAATAAAAAAAAAGGTTTTCTTGTTAAAAAAATAAAAATAAATAAAAAGTAAAATAAATTAGAAAAAAAAAATGTAAACCTGCCCCGTCCCGCCGAGCTCGCATGCAGAAGCGAACGCATACGTGAGTAGCGCCCGCATATAAAAACTGTTCAAACCACACATGTGAGGTATCGCCTCAATCGGTAGAGCGAGAGCAATAATTCCAGCCCTGGACCTCCTCTGTAACGCAAAACATGCAACCGGTAGAATTTTTAAAATGTCGCCTATGGAGATTTTTAAGGGTAAAAGTTTGTCGCCATTCCACGAGCGGGCACAATTTTGAAGCGTGACATGTTGGGTATCAATTTACTCGGCGTAACATTATCTTTCACAATATATAAAAAAATTGGGCTAACTGTACTGTTGTCTTATTTTTTTAATTCAAAAAAGTTGATTTTTAAAAAAAAAAAGTGTGCTTGTAAGACCGCTGCTCAAATACGGCGTGACAAAGTATTGCAACAAGACCATTTTATTCTCTAGGATGTTAGAAAACAAAATATATAATCTTTGGGGGTTCTAAGTAATTTTCTAGCAAAAAAAAATGTTTTAAACTTGTAAACACCACATCTAAAAAAGAGACTCGGTCTTAAAGTGGTTAAATGGATAGATTATCAGTCTCGTTCCATTGGTAACGTGATCATCATATATCAATATATCAATAAATGGCATAGAAAATGCAATGGAAAGCAAAGTGTTTGCTTTCACTTCTCTGTGATTTTAGTTCTGACCTGAAATGTCTCATGAAGTCCACATGACAGTCTGATGTTTTTATTGTATTTGTGGTTACAATTATATTCCCTAAATAGTGGTATTTAATGATTTATGTTTTGCCATTTAACATTTTATTGTAGTTCATGTGTTATGTAGTACCATGCAAGCTTGTCCTGAGGAAGTAGACTTTGATCCGTGAAACTCATTGAAGGTCTATAAATTGAGATCTGATGTGCAACTTCCATGGCACACTTATTATGTGCCAAAAGCAGCCATTCTCTTTATAGAAATTATAAGGTATTGATGTCCATCACCCCTGTAACCAGTCAGGCAGAGGATTTTGTGTACTACCAACTACTGATGGAGTAATCCTCAGCTTAGGCTTTGTACATATGGCCTTAGTATGTGAAAGAGTGATTTCATTTAAAGTGCAGTGTTGATGCCTTCAGGCTGGGTTCACATTGTCTTCACATGCGACTCATGGCAGGTGTCTGGTGCGTTCCTGTTCTCTGTTTTTAAGGAACGAATCGGACCCAAATGTTTGCCTTAATTTGGACCTGAAACTGAGCCAAAGACGCACAGGGCCCCTGTGCAATGTGCTGCATGGCTGCTCCGGAGATGTGTGAACCGACTACATTGAGAGCCGGTCACAATCTCCTGTCATGTGAATTGGACTAGTGTGAACCCAACCTTAAAGTAAACTTCAGTTCTCATTGGAGATGTTATTAGGAGTGCCGACTGTCAACTTAAGCTGTGGGAAAGTTTTATAGCATGCACCTTAAGTTTTTTTTTTTTTTTTCCGAAGTCTGATTCGGCTGTCAAAAGCACTATGCTAACGATCTGATAATCAGCCGATCACTTGTTGTACAAAATGTTTGCTTCCGATTTTCCGAAATTTGACTGCTTTAGCAGGGCCTGGTCGAATATTGATCCATGTATGGCCATTCCTGTTAGAAAGCAGTCAATCTAACAATTCGCTTCACTCAAGCGGGAAAGTTGGAAAACCTTAAATCAGTCAGCACATTCAGCTTATCAGCTGCAGCTCTGATCACTGTAGTCTGAGAGTGGAAGAGTCAGAATACAATCGCACAGCAGGGAGGATTCCCCCATCCACCTTGATCAAAAACTCCATCTTCTGCTTTACTTTAGAGATGTCCATAGACCGGTACCCTGAAAGAGGTGGGGCCTAACAGGTGCCTTCACCCTCTTGAATCTGCAACCAACTTGACATTTTATGATGAAAACTCATCTCCTTAAGGAAGCCTATCCCACCTCCACCTAAAAACTGAACAAATTCTTCTATCATCTCATCTTTCACAGTTATCTTTTGTACCACTTGCTTCACCCTATTAGATTGTAAGCTTTATGAGCAGGGCCCTCTTAAAGCGGAACTCCACCCAAAAGGGGAAGTTCCACTTTAAGTCGTCATCCTATCTTCCCTTGCCATGTTTGGCATACAATATTTTTTTGGGGGAGGGGGAGCGGATACCTTGTTTTGACAGGTACCCACTCCCACTCAGATCGCCTAGGCAACCCTAGCGGAAGTTCTTCTCTTCCCCATCCTCCCTCCCTACAGTCTTTTGGGACACATCACTGGCCCCAGAAGACTGCCGGACCATTTGCAAAGCGCAGCATGTGGCTTTTTTGGGGGGAGTACCAGATTTTGACAGGTACCCGCTCCCACTTATGGTCCAATCGCCCCACCCCTCCTCCCCTTGCAGTCTCTTGGGACACATCACAGGTCACAGGAGACTGCGGGACCATTCACTCTGCGCAGTGCGGCTAAAACCTGCATAGTCGGCTGCCCACAGTTAGGATGCTGGTGCTGAGAGCCCCAAGGCTAGTGAAGAACTAGCCCAGATGAGGACAGCGCTGGATCCCTGGACAGGTAAGTGTCCTTTTATTATAAGTCAGCACCTACAGTATTTGTAGCTGCTGATTTTTTTTTTTTTTTTTTTTTTTCCAAGAGAGGACTTTTTATTTAGGATATATGTAAATCACCTTGCAAAATAACCCATTCCGTTAAAAATGTTTTGCCTTTCATTTCCATTTTATATTTTAAATAAATGATCACATTTCCTTTTTTCTCAGCTGCATAAGAGCGGGGGGAAGGGAGGGGGGTGTCAGGACAAGTGATCATTGGATTAGCTCCCAGCATAGCCAGAACACTGACTACACTGTGCTCCCCTACCTAGTGTGGTCAGATTTTAAAGCGGTGTTTCACTTAAAAAAAAAAAAATTAGATGTCAGCAGCTGCAAATACTGCAGCTGCTGACTTTTAACATAAGGACACTTACCTGTCCCGGGGTCCAGCGATGTCGGCACCCGAGACCGAGCCGTCCCTCGATCCTCGGGTGCTGCCGCCGCCATTCACACTGAGGGAATCAGGAAGTGAAGCGTTGCGCTTCACTGCCCGGTTCCCTACTGCGCATGCGCGAGTCGCGCTGCGCTTTCTCAATGGTCCCCGTTGTGTTGTGGGAACTGTGTATTTCCCACAACACAACGGGGGTGGGCGGGGTGTCTGCGGCTAGCTGCGGCTAGCTGTACCCGGAAGTGGGTGCAGATACCTGTATTATACAGGTATCTGCACCCCCCTCCCCCCTGAAAGGTGCCAATTGTGACACCGGAGGGGGGGAGGAATCCGATGAGCGGAAGTTCCACTTTAGGGTGGAACTCCGCTTTAATAAGAAAGCAGAAACACGAAGGAAGCAATACAAAGAGAACAGGATACTTTTTCATATAAGCAGATTGTACAGCAGGCACATATCAAGACACTGAAATTCTGGGTTCATGTATTCTTTGCTGTATAATAATAATGGGACTAGCTCCTTTATGATAGATGACAGCTGTTGACTACTACGATTATACAAGTATACTGAAAGTGACCTATAACACTTCCTGTGTGTCTGTGGTGGATTGTTTTTTTTTTTTAACGGAAAAGATTTTTATTATTTCCTTAACACAAAGAAACAAGACAGTATATCATGATAAGAAATATACAGAGATTTGGACACAAGGTACTTGGCTAGATGACAATAGAAATACAGATGCAGGAGTTAGGTTATTCCTGCTGGGTGGTGTACAGGTTATTAGAGGTAGCGTGTGTAAATCAAATAGTTTATTTGCACTGTGGTGGATTGTTCATAAGATGTGAGTCTTTCCATCACCTCTCATATATCGGGAGGTCCTCTTGCTCAGACTAGTTGGCTGCAGACTTTTTGGCACACATGGACAGTTGTCCAGCAGCTGGCCTCTTGTCCGAGGTCACCACACTCTCTCGTTTTGTCATTATTCCCAATGTGTCCGTCTATATTAGTTTTATATGATTTATAAATAGATTACCAAGAAGGTAATCTGACTACTTTCTAAAGTTAAATTGTTGGATGTCCAGTAGCGCTATGCAGGAAAACTTTCTTTTGAAGTCGATCTGTATTTATTGCTAGACTGCTGGGTCATACACTCCAGCCGACATCAAACAACTCAACTATTTTTATTTTCCCACCCTGAAAAGACTGGCAGTGGCCCGGGATCACAACAGTTTGACCGCATTACAAGTGTGCGGCAGAATAGAAAAGGTTTGGGGCGTGGTCTGAGGTAATGAAGTTTAGCTGCAAGAATCCTGCAATTGCATTAAAGTGGTATTAAACCCAAAAGCAAACCTTTATTGTATTGCAGCTTATCAGTTCTCACATGTGATGGCTGCATTCGTTTTTTTTTTGCTTTTATTTTCATTTGGTGATCAAGCCAGTATTTCTGTGTTTTGTTTTTTTTTTGGGTTTTTTTTGTTTTTTTAGACCCCTTTCACACTGTGGGCGTTTTTCAGGCACTACAGCGCTAAAAAAAAGGTCTAAAAAAAGTGACTCTATTCACTCCAGTGTGAAAGCCCGAGGGCTTTCACACTGGAGCGGTGCGCTGGCAGGGCGTCACAAAAAGTCCTGCCAGCAGCTTCTTTGGAGCGGTGAACTCAGGGCTGCTCCCCATTGAAATCAATGGGGCAGCGCTGCGATACTGCCGGCAAAATGCTGCTCCGGGGGCGTTTTGCGGGTGGATTTACCCCCTTTTCGGCTGCTAGCGGGGGGGGTTAAAACCCCCCCGCTAGTGGCCGAATAGCGCCACTAAAACAGTAAAGCGGCGCTAAAAATAGTGCCGCTTTACCGCTGGCGCTCTAGGCGGCTCGGTGTGAAAGTTGTCTAAAAAGAAGCTTTTATTTATGTAAAACCTTTATCCCAAAAGGGAAAAAAAAGTTATTTGACGTATTTTAACGTATTAGCTGGAGTTTGGCTGCAATTTAATTAAATCTGCTAGTAGGGGATTGTGTTCAAATGGTTATCTCTGGGCCATGGCTGCAGCTGTCAGCCATAACTTCGTATTAAAATTTTCAGCCGTTGATTCCCTTTCTGTTAAAGGCAATCCGGGAGGCTGATTAGCCGCTGGATCTCTTTTAGAAGCAGCGGAGGGGGTCTTGGCAAACCAGGTCATGTTTCCACGTTTTCCTTTTATCTTGCACAGGTGCTTTAAATCGGAGTCAGTGGCTCGGTATTTTGGACGGCTATTTCCAAAACATGGCCTGGTGGGGTACTTGAGGACAGGGTTGAGAACCACCGGTCTAGGAGACCGGGATCAATGAGCATTTCATCGCTTCCTGTTAGGGGATATGTAAACAAGCCCATTTAATTTTTGGAAAGAATTAGATCAATTCAATGTGTTTTTGTGTTTTTTTTTTTTTTGTTTTTGTTTTTTTGTTTTTTTTTGTTTATTTGATCTGATGCTTTCAAGGGTAGAGGAGAGATGTCTCCATAAAGAGAAACTGTCATCTTTTTTGGTATCGATCGATGTTTACATATCTTTTGACGGCAATAAAAGTGATAAAAAATAAAGAAACTATGTAAAAATTGAAAGCGCCCCCGTGCTTGCATGCAGAGGCGAACGCATACCTAGGTCGCACACGCATATGCAAGCGGTGATTGTACCACACTTGTGAGGCATCGTTGCAAATTTTATAGCGAGAGCAAGAATTAAAATAAGGTTATATATTGTGTGTTTTGCATTAAAATTCATTTGTGTATTTTTTCCACAAAAATTGAGTGTTGAAAAACCGCTGTACAAATATCATGTGACATAAGAAATTGCAACGACCACCATTTTATTCCCCAGGGCCACTGCATATAATAATTGAGGGTTCTAAGCAATTTTCTAACAAAAAATACAGATTTTTAAATGTAAACAAAAAGTGTCTTCAAGTGGTTAAACCCATATTTCATTATCTGCATGTAACACAGAGCCGTGTTTTCTAAATATTCCCAGCGTTTAATTTTTTCCCAGTTCAAGATTCTTCACTTTGCAGCATGCTGACTACTTTGTATATTCTGTTGTTTGCCATGGCTGATCATAAAAGTTCCACTATGTGTAGAACATATAGAACAGGATCACTGAGGAAATCTCTCTAATCTGCTTGTAAACACCAGAGCTGCTTTTTTTTTTTTTTTTTTGCATTTAACATGTAATGACACCTACTGGTGATATTTTATATTGTAGCTCACCACATACTTTAGACACATTTGTACATATACATACACTGCAAATCCACTTACACCAGTCTCTACTAAGGCATTGCCATACATGAACGCATTTTTAAATTTATTTTTGTTCAGTCAGCCGGCTGAACGATAGCCACTCAACACAGCCTGGGATTGAGGCCACACGTGTCTTACCATAGGAATTGGCTTCCTATGGTGACACACAGAGAAGAGAGGAGTCTGGAGCCCCGGCGGGGGACCCAAGAAGATCGGGGCTACTCTGTCCAAAACCATTGCACCAAGCAAGTAAGTATAACATGTTTGGTATTAAAAAAATAAACAAAAAAAAAGAACTTTACAATAACTTTAACATGCAGTAATGAACCTAGTCTCAAAGTTGCAGCGCAGGCAGGTGTGACTGGGGTGACCCCAAAATCCAGTGCACTCTTGGGCCCCTTTCACATAGGATGTCTGGTCAGGTCCGCCTGTAAGTTTCTCAGGCGGACCTGATTGGACCATTCATTCACCTCTATGGAGCAGCAAATGTCATCGTTGACATGTCAGCTGACCTCCGCTGCTATCCGATCCGGCCTGCCTCCAGACTGATCCTATTTTCCATATGTCTGGCGGATCCGATGAAAGTGGACAGGTGGTCTGTTTTCATCAGATCTCCCCATAGAAGAGAGCAGGACTCTGACAGGTCCATCTTTGCAGAGTGAGCGGAGACAGACCTGTCATCCGCCTGCTCAGCTGAGATCAACGTAGCAATCCCTGCTGAGCAAGTGGAATCTGTATAACGGACTTGCTAACTGCATTGATGGGGGAATCGAGCAATTTTTTTCCAGAGTGGATTTGATTTAAATCAAGTCCATTTTAAATCGCTAGTAAAAGGGCTTGATTTAAAAAAATACACTGTTTATTTCTTAAAGTGGTGTTCCAGCTGAAATTATACTTTTTAGATAAAAATATCCCTATTATACACAAGCTTAATGTATTCTAGTAACGTTAGTCTGTAAACTAATGTCTGTTTTTTGTTATTTTATAGCAGTAGTTAGTTATTTTATAAACTTACAGCAGGCCGTGGCCATCTTAAGTGTGGGCATCTGAAGCCAGACTGTATTTCTTCCTGGATCTCATCCTTGCAGATCTCGCACCTGCTCAGTGCAGCACAAGCAGTGTAATAGGTTTCAGGTCAGGTTTCCATAGCAACGGCAGTGTCAGAGGAAGTTGCCGCCCCTTCCCAGAAGGCATTGCAAACAGGAAATGATGCGATGGGCCACGGCCAGGGAGGAGGAAGTGAAAAATGAAGTGGGTGGAACTCCACTTTAAGTTATTATACAAAGGAAAAAGCTCCAGGATTAAACTCTACTCTTCAGCATAAGGAAGGGGGCGAGGGGGGGGGGGGGAGATTGGCGGTGCCGCAGCCGAGACTTTTCTTTATAGCTTCCCAACTTCACCATTCTGCGGGGGGCGATAAATTGGAGAGATCCCATACAGGCTGTGCTTTTGAGCCATTGTTCTTGTTGTAATCTTATGGCCCAGTTAGAATCAGTAACTTTTCCATATGCCCATCATTGAGACGCATCATTTTTTTATTTTTATTTATTTCAGGTACTTGTATAAAGCCATCAATTTAAGCAGCGCTTTACATATACATTATACATTCACGTCAGTCCCTGCCCTCAAGGAGCTTACAATCTAAGGTCCCTAACACACATTCATACATACTAGGGCCAATTTAGACATCCAATTAACCTACCAGCATATCTTTAGAGTATGGGAGGAAAACCGGAGAACCCGGAGGAAACCCACGCAGGCACATGGAGAACATGCATACTTCAGGCACATGGTGTCGTGGTCAACCCCTTTTGCTGCTAGGAGAAAGTGCTAACCACTACACCACTGTGTATAATGTAATGTGAAGGGGTGTCAGAATTTTCCCCATTATGGGGGAATAGGCATTATGAAGAACATTGCAAACTTCAGGGGTTTGAACGTTGGGGCTCTCAAGGGCTACAATATATTGCTCCGCTTTATTCTCAAAAGGTCCTCTGGTCCTTTTCAGGATTTGCAGCAGTCAATTGCCTCGTAATAATTTTTATAAACATCTACAACTACGACATGCGGTCCAGTTCCAGTATAAATGTGCCGGGATGAATAGAAGACCTATGCCACTCTTAACCTCGTTGGCAGTGGCTAGAGAGAAAAAAGGCCTTATCTCATTATTGTATAACCTTATGATGAACTACCAAGATATATTAGATAGCCCAAGTAATAAGGGTTGGGAGACAGACATGGGGGTTATATCAGAGGAGGAGTGCCAAAATGTATTTATTAATTTAACTTTTATCATCTGCACAATGCCTATCTCAACTGTTTATTATATAAAGGTCATATAGGACTCCGGTAAAGCTACATAAGTGGAGGTGGGGGGAACCCCGGATTGCCCACGGTGTAAGCAATCTCCGGCTGACCTGCTCCATATGTTGTGGAAGTGCCCCAAACTGGCCAGATACTGGCGAGAGGTGGTGACCACAATTAATGGAGACTATAGTACCCATATTAAATTGGATCCTAAGACTTGCTTACTGGGTTATCTTGATGAAGAGCTATTCCCAAAGGAGACTCTAACACCAATTGGTATATTATTGTTTATAGCTCGCAAGTTAATTGCCATAAAATGGTTTTCCTCAAGTTCACCATTATTCACAGAATGTCGCTTTTAAGTAAATGATACGGTTTTGATGTGGTTTTTGAGTTGCATGACCTATGAAAAAACACACCATAAGCATGGTAAAATCACGTCAGTCACATGCATTTTCGGTGCCATTAACGGCACCTTTTTCTCTTATCAGCAAACCAATAACACCACTTTTGCCCGAAATTTTGATGCTTCTCTACTTTCTTTGTTTGGCAACTTTCCTTCATACGGTTTCTCTTTAACCACTTTAGCTTTCACACCTGTACACTGCCTATGATTCAGAGCAATTTTTACCTTTTCTGCTTTGGCCTATTGATTCAACAATAACCTCGTCATTTATTAAGATAACACAATAATACATATTGTTTATTTTTTTGTTTTTTTAAATAACGGGACCTATTTTTGGTGATATACTTTTATATGAAATCCATAGACAAAACAAGTAACCAAACGAAATAAAAAAACCCCTCAAACTCCTTCTTGGTACTTTGATCAGTGTTGGTTTAAAAATAAATTCGTGTTACCATAGATACAGTTGTGCTCATAAGTTTACATACCCTGGCAGAATTTGATTTCTTGGCCATTTTTCAGAGAATATGAATGATAACACAAACTTTTCTTTCGCTCATGGTTAGTGTTTGACTGAAGCCATTTATTGATCAACTGTATTTACTCTTTTTAAATCATAATGGTAACAAACTACTAGGGCTGGGAAAAAAATCGATTTAAATCTTGAATCGAGTTGAGAGGTCAAATCGATTCAAAATTTAAGCAAATCGATTATTTTTTTAGATTTTTTTTTTTTCACCGCGCCGGTCCCGCGTTTTTAGGCGAGGCCGCGGCTTCGGCCTAGTCCGCGGCTACGGCCAGACGCCGCGGACTAGGCCGAAGCCGCGGCCTCGCCTAAAAACTCATGCCCGCAGCGCCTCCGGACCGGCGCAGACACCGCGTCTGGCCTGAAGAGCTGCGGGCAAGGCGTTTTTAGGTGAGGCCGCGGCTTCGGCCTAGTCCACTAGGCCGGACGCCGCAGACTAAGCCGAAGCCGCGGCCTCGCCTAAAAGCTCATGCCCGCAGCGCCTCGGGACCGGCGCGGTTTCCAAAAAAAAAAAATTCGAATCGTGAATCGAGTTTTTTTTAAGAGAATCGAAGATTTTTTTTTTAAAGAAAATCTCCCAGCCCTACAAACTACCCAAATGACCCTGATCAAAAGTTTACATTTGTATTAATCTCTTAATACCGTGTATTGCCCCCTTTTAACATCAATGACAGCTTGAAGTCTTTTGTGTTATTTGTGGATGAGGTTCTTTATCTTCTCAGATGGTAAAGCTGCCCATTCCTCTTGGCAAAAATCCTCCAGTTCCTAAAAATTCTTGGGCTGTTTTACATGAACTGCACATTTGAGATCTCCCCAGAGTGGCTCAATGATGTTGAGGACAGGAGACTGAGATGGCCACTCCAGAACCTTCACTTTATTCTGCTGTAGCCAGTGGCAGGTCGACTTGGCCTTGTGTTTTGGATCATTGTCATGTTGGAATGTTCAAGTACATCCCATGTGCAGCTTCCTGGCTAATGAATGCAAATGTTCCTCCAGTATTTTTAGATAACATACTGCATTCATCTTGCTATCAATTTTGACCAAATTTCCTGTGCTTTTGTAGCTCACACATCCCCAAAACATCAGCGATTCACCTCCGTGTTTCACAGTAGGAATGGTGTACCATTCATCATAGACCTTGTTGACTCTTCTACAAATGTAGCTTTTATGGTTGTGGCCAAAAAGCTCACTTTTGGTCTCATCACTCCAAATGACTTTGTGCCAGAAGGTTTGAGGCTTGTCTCTGCGCTGTTTGGCGTATTATACGTGAGATATTTTGTGGCATTTGCCTAGTAATGGCTTTCTTTTGGCGACTCGACCATGCAGCCCATCTTTCTTCAAGTGCCTCCTTATTGTGCATCTTGAAACAACCACACCAAATGTTTTCAAAGTCCTGTATTTCACCTGAAGTTATTTGTGGGTTTTCTTTGCATATCGAACAATTTTCCTGGCAGTTGTGGCTGATATTTTAGTTGGTCTACCTGACCATGGTTCGGTTTCAACAGAACCCCTCATTTTCCACTTCTTGATTAGAGTTTGAACACTGCTGATTGGCATCATCAATTCCTTGGATATCTTTTTATATCCCTTTCCTGTTTTATACAGTTTAACTATCTTTTCCCGCAGATCTTTTGACAATTCTTTTGCTTTCCCTATGACTCAGAATCCAGAAATGTCAGTGCAGCACTGGATAAAAAGATGCAAGGGTCTGTCAGGAGTCCATAAACTCATTGACCCTTTATATACACACACACACACTAATACAAGCAAACAGACCACAGGTGAGGATGGTTACCTTTAACAGCCATTCAAACCCCTTTGTGTCAACTGGTGTGCATGTTATTAGACCAAAATCACCAGGGTATGTAAACTTTTGATCAGGGTCGTTTGGGTAATTTCTGTTGCCGTTATGATTAGAGGTCGGCCGATATATTGGCCGATATTTGGCGTTTTTTACTTAATCGGCATCGGCCGATTGTGCTGATAAGAAAGGCAGATTATAACTTCAGCGCAACTTGCAAATATGACTTCTGTAATAGAAGCCAATGCAAGTTACCTGAAGTTTTCTGTGGAGGAGGGACTTCTCTCCTCCCTGGGCAGCTTGCCAAATCTGATTAAAAAAACCTGAAGAGATACAATGTTTACACTTATCAATGAATTAAAGCAGGGGTTCACCCACACCGCCAAAAAAAAAAAGTATTAAAAGCCAGCAGCTACAAATACTGCAGCTGCTGACTTTTAATACATGGCCACTTACCTGTCCCAGGGTCCAGCGATGTCGGCAGGGGACGCCGAGAACCCGCTCGGTTCTCGGCAGCTGCCGCCGCCATCCTAGGTGAGGGAATCAGGAAGTGAAGCGTTGCGGCTTCACTTCCCGGTTCCCTACTGCGCATGCGTGAGTCGCGCTGCGCGTCCCTAGTGGTCCCCGCTCTCTCCTGGGAGCTGTGTGTTCCCAGGAGACAGCACGGTGGGGACGGGAAGAGGCGTAGACTCCCATGGGATCTGTGTGTTCCCAGGAGACAGCGCGGTGGGGACGGGAAGAGGCGTAGACTCCCATGGGAGTCTATGCCGGAAGTGGGTGCAAATACCTGTCTTAGACAGGTATCTGCACCTCCCTCCCCCCTGAAAGGTGCCAAATGTGACACCGGAGGGGGAGAGGGTTCCGAAAAGCGGAAGTTCCATTTTTGTGTGGAACTCCGCTTTAAACTCTGTGTGTAGGAGTTCTCAGTTTAACCATTTTAAAGACTAAATCTTTTTTGACACTTGTTGCTTACAAGTAAAAATCCTGTATTTTCTGCTAGAAATTCACTTAGAACCCCCAAACATTATATAAAATAGCGGTTGTTGCAATATTTTATGTCACACGGTATTTGCGCAGCGGCCTTTCAAACGCAATTTTTTTTTTTAAAAATACACTAATTTAAAAAAAAAAAACTAAGCAGTAAAGTTAGCTCATTTTTTTTCGGCCAAAAGTTTTGATTACCTGTTTTTGTGTATTTGATATTTAAGATATATATATTTTTAAATCTAAATTCTACATACAAGTGAACTGATTGGAGGTTTGTTTTGTTTAATAAATGTTTAAATGTAAAAAAATTTCTGTATCACTTATTACTTAAGGTTGCTTTCACACTGGAGCGGGCATGCGTTGACGGTAAAACGCTGCTAGTTTTAGCGGCGCTTTACCGTCATTTTAGCGGCGCTATTCGGCTGCTAGCGGGGCGCTTATAACCCAGCTAGCGGCCGAGGAAGGGGTTAAATGCGCCCATGAAGCGCTGCTGCCGAAACGCTTTGCAGGCGCTTCGGCAGCGGTGCGCATTCATTTCAATGGGCAGGAGTGGTGGAGCAGAGGTATACACCGCTCCAAAGATGCTGCTTGCAGGACTTTTTTTTTTTTTAACATCCTGCCAGCGCATCGCCTCAGTGTGAAAGCACTCGGGATATCACACTGAGACTGCAGGGGAGCCGTTTTGCAGGCACTTTACAGGCGCAATTTTTAGCCCAAGAGTGCCTGAAAAACGCCCCAGTGTGAAAGGGGTCTAACTGTTAGATTTTATGAGATGAAGGGGAAAAAAAAAATCGGCCCAAAAAAATCGTCTTCATATATCGGCCATCGGCCACCGCGATTTCTCAATATCAGCATCGGCCAGAGAAAAACCCATATCGGTCGACCTCTAGTTATGATTTACTCGGGGTTCACACTAGTGCGATGTGGGAACCACCACGATTCCAGCGCCGGTTCCCGCATCGCTCCTCTCCCACAGGCAGTTAACACTGACTTGTGTGAACTGCTGCGGGTGTCATTAACAAAGTTGATGACACCCGCAGTTTAGTTCACAGATCGCAGTGCGAACTGTGAACTCGCACAGGAATCAGATTGCATAGGTGAGAACACCCATGCGATCCGATTCTAGTGTGGGGGGAAAAAACAAGTCCCTGCACTATTTTCTGTGCGAATCCAATGCGAGTTCAGCCATACAACTGTATGGCTGAACTCGCATTGCTCAAAGATCGCATGTGATCGGCACCTGCGGTGTGGGTGCGAATCGCATGCAATCTCTGAGATCACGCTAGTGTGAACCCAGGCTTAAAAAGAGTAAACACAGTTGATAATAAATGGCTTCAGGCAAACACTAACCATGAGCGAAAGAATCGTTTTTGTGTTATTCATATTCTCTGAAAAATGGCCAAGAAATCATAAACTCTGCCAGGGTATGTAAACTTATGAGCACAGCTGTAAGAATAAATTCTATAATTTGTCCCAGTTAAATGACACATGAAGATTTTTGTACAGAGCATTGCAAAGTTATTTACAAATGAAATCAAGGCTTTTTTTTTTTTCAGATTTCATACTTACCCAGGTGGATGCTGCATCTGTCCCCCCGTCAGCTCGAACACTGAGAACTGAGCGATCAAACACTGCCGATCGCACAGTTCTTAGAGCTCCCTGAACAGAGAGTGGGTGGTGGTCAGTCACCGGCTCTCTGCTCTGCTCCCTGAAAACGGGTCACGGGAGTTCAGAACAAACTGAAGTACAGCCAAACAAGCTTTGGCTATACTACTTCTCCTTTAACAGACATCACATGCAGATTGAAGCTCATCCCTTCGATCTGCAGATGAATAGTAGATATAAAAGTAATAACATTTTTCTCTTCTTACCCTTCCAGTTAAAATCTCATTATTCCCATTTACACCGCTTTCCTACTACTGGCTCAGTCCTGCACCTCCATCTTCCTGTTTACATTACGGGAAGCCAACTATATCTGCAGAGGCCTCCCCATGATGCACTGCCAGGTCTCGCGCATGCATGGGCAGAGATCTTGGGCCATGGCTAAGATATAATCTCTGAATGGAGGAGGACAATGCCTCCTGGGATACAAATGTCACATATTTTACTTGTCTTCATTTATAGAACAATATATGTTAACAGACACAGTGCCAGATCTTTCTTGTGCATGTGAGAGATCTGACACCGCCTAGGTTTCCTTTGTATACCTGGAATATATTATATCTGTATCCCAAGAGGCAGCGGGATGACAGTAAATGCACTTTTTTTTTATTTTATTTTTTTTATATAATATAATTTTGAGTGAAGGTCTCCTTTTTATGGTCACTGGACATAACGTACTAGAGACATTTTAGGATGTACTTTAGGATATTCTTTGGGATGTCTCTAGTGCTTTCAGTATCATTAGGTATGTAACAAGATGTCCAGTTAAAAGAAGCCTACTTTCCAAAAAAGTTTTCCAATGTATCAAGTAGTAGCTGTAATTTGCATGTTTTGCATGTATTCTGCCATTTCAGCAGTAGGTGGCAGCAGAGCTCCTTGCTGTGGATGGAAATGAAGATTAGTTTGATGTCACTCCCTCCCGCTTGTCATATGCTTGCTATTTATAGACTCTGCTTCTACTCAGTCCAGTGGGATCCTCTCTAATCCTCCCTGCAGAACCTGTTCAGGGAGAGTAGAGACAAGCAAGGTTCAGGCTTTTTACTTATGTTTTTATGCTTTATCTCAATTATTGCCATTCGTGTGCACTAGACAAATGCCCCCCCCCCCCCCTACTTTATAAAAAAATAAAAATTCTACCATCAGCAATTTGAAAGCATAGCTGGTATAAATCGCCCTTCATATGGAGAGATGAAAAGGCTGCATGTTGTCAATCTGCCTTGTGATGATGTTCCTGTGTAGAGGGAATTCTGCTATAAGCTGTATAGCTCCGTAGTCTTCGAGCTCTGAAAAACTAGAGCAGGAAATGTCTCGTGTAAACAGGCGGAAATCTCCATGGGAACATTCACAGCCAGCGGTGAGCTATAATTAGAATGAAAATGAACCAAAAATGGTGGCTGGAGAGGAGAATGCAGGAAGCAAGAATTTTACCAGCAAACTACAGGATTTTCCTATGCTGCTTATTACAGGCCTGATGTAATTGATACAGAAATGAAAGATTCCATTCAGTCAGCCCTTAAAATTCCAAAATTCATTTTCTAGAGGTGTATGGCCTAAGCTGCCGCGTGTCTCCAGTAATCCTGCTATTCATATTGCACAGCTGACTGTCCCGTTAGTAAATCTTTATGGCTGCCGGTATCCTCAGACATTGATTGGCCTTGTAGCTAAATTTGTAAAAATGGAAAACGGTGTTCAGTGGTTCCAAGCTCCGCCCTCTTCTGTCATCCCATAGCAGACCTGGCCATACTCACTGGAGCATGAGAGGGATCCCATTGTAAACTTGGAATGCTGCTCAAAGCTAGGGACTCCAAGACCCACAGAAGTAAAGGGAGTGCAGGCATGCCAATCTGCTCATCCAAAAAGCGATCTGTGCAGTCAATGAAAAAGAATGCCAGTGTGACACAGAAATGTGGAGCGGCCTCAGCCTACAAGAAATCATTCGCACTGACATGTTTCTCCCCACCAGGGCTTAGTCATAAGTGGGTGGGGTAAAACATGGGTAGGGCTTAGTCATAGGTGGGTGGGGTAAAACATGGGCAGGGCTTAGTCATAGGTGGGCCAGGCAAAAAAAATGCAGAATGCTGGCCTACAGCATTCTGAACACAGGAGGTCAGACACTCAGTATTGGCGCCTTTAACCCCCCTGGCGGTATTCCCGAGTGTGGCTCGGGGTGAGATTTCAGTACCATTAGCGGTAACCCCGAGCCACACAAGGTCACTTACCTTGGGATCCCGCGATGGCTGGATCTTCCGCCCGGCGGCAAATTCTAAAAGTATAAAACACAAACACACTGATACACTGTAATCCTGTTGGATTACATTACTAAATAATATAAAATTGACCTTAGTTTGCCCCCCCAGTGCTTTGTCCAGTGCCCTTGCCTGCAGTTTTACTGTACTTCCTGTCTGGAAACTGCACAGCGACCATGGCATCAAAAAAGCGCGCCTCTACCTCCAAAAGTGGTATATGACCTGCTGGAAAACAGCGACAGCGAGACAGCATCGCTTGCAGAATTGAGTGATAGCGATTCGTGGGGAAGTTCGTCATCAGGCACAGAAAGTGATTTCAGCGATGATCCTGCGACTGAGCCCAGTGATGCGCGGACTTGGTTCTCAATTGACTGCAGTAAGGAGCACGCAGCGCCCCCAAGATTCCCGTTTACTCGAGCACCCGGTATCAAAGTGGAGGTTGAAGACAACCCCTTGTCATACCTCCAACTCTTTTTTGAATGATGAGGTTATAGAAAAAAAAAAGTGACAAGCTTGCGGTTCGTGCGGACTTTGTTTGGAAAGTTGCCGAACTTATATTTCTCAAGCACCAAACACCAACGACTGTAAATAGATCTGGACGTCGTGCTGCTGGTGTTGTGAACACTTTATGGACCACATTCCACTAACGGAAAAGAAGTCAGCACCCACAAGGATGTGTGTGGTTTGCTGCTCTAAACGTGATGACACAGGAAGGAAAATCAGAAAACAAACCCGGTTCTACTGTCCTGACTGTGACATCGGACTTTGTTCTGTACCGTGTTTTAATTTTTTTCCATACCTGAGACGTTTACTGAAGCAATATGACTACTAATATTGCACCCTTGTTTGGCCAAAAAAAAAGTCAGTGTTTTTGATTATATTATTTACTAAAATTTATTGAATAAAAAGTATTATTTGTTATTTATAGTTATATTATAATTATTTTGTGTTTCAAACTTTATCATACCCGAGATGTCTACTAGACTCTGGTTTGGACAGATTTAAGTGTGTTCTTTCTAAGAATTACAGGCCTACAATATAAAACGCCAAATTTCCATGCAAAATAATTGTACCGCTTTCAGCACCTAAAATCTGAAATCATCATACCGCCAGGGAGGTTAAGAGAATCCTTACATGCTTTAAATGAATGCAAAGCGTTCTCTGATTGGATGAGGTGGGGCGGTGACCCCATTTAAAAGAAAAAAAAATTTATAGATGTATAATTTACAGAACAGCATTCATTTGCTTCTTTAATATCCATCTAGAATTCAGCTTTAAATATTACAAAATTACTTGCTGTATGTTAGTTCTTAGTCCTCGATCAGTGAAGATCGTTGGATCTAGGTTGAAGTTAAATATTTATTTCTTCTCGTGGGCTGCATTCAGGGGAATGGCGAACATGCTTTAACCACTTCCCGCCCGGCCGTCATCTGCTATGGGCCGGGCGGGAAGTGGTTAAAGCATGTTTACCATGCCCCTGAATGCAGCCCACGTGGAGAAATAAATATTTAACTGGTTTAGTTATCCTGACTGGGCGTCATATGACGTCCAGCAGGATAACATGCCGCCACGGGGGCGCGCATCGCGGCGATCGGTGTGTTAGCCTGACACACCGCTACACTGATCGCAGCCCCCCCTCAGATCACCACACTGGACCACCAGGGATCGCCACTAGGACCACCAGGGAAGGAGCAACCTGTGGATGGCCAGGTATGTACCCCATGGCCATCCACATGTGCCCAATCAGTGCCCACAAATAGGCACTGATTGGCACCATTATGTTTCAGATCTGCCCAGCAATGCCACCATTAAGTTTTATCAGTGCCACCAATCGGTGTGTTCAGTGCCACCTGTCAGTGCCCATCAGTGCCACCCAAATGTACCAATCAATGCCACCTATGAGTGCCACCTATCAGTGCCAGTCAGTGCCACCTCATTGGTGCCCATCAGTGCCGTCGTATCAGTGCCCGTCATTGAAGAAGAAAATGTACTTATTTACAAAAAATTTTAACAGAAACAAAGAAACTTGTTTTTTTTTTTTAAATTTTCAGTCTTTTTTTATTTGTTGCGCAAAAAATAAAAACCGCAGAGGTGATCAAATGCCACCAAAAGAAAGCTCTATTTGTGGGAACAAAATGATAAAAAAAATTTGTTTGGGAACAGTGTAGCATGACCGCGCAATTGTCATTCATATTGCGACAGCGCTGAAAGCTGAAAATTGGCCTGGGCGGTAAGGTGTCTAAGTGCCTTGTATTGAAGTGGTTAATGAGCAACTTGTACCAAAGACAGTTCTATATACAGTAAGAATGGAAGTAAATATGATTGGGCCTCTCACTTTTCAAACAGAGCACCACCTAGTGTCCAAAAGAAGCATTCTCTTTCCAAGGTGTAGTCAGGTCATTGTGTGACTTTCTCTCTTTGAACTCATCCCTTTGTCACAGATATGTGGCTAGGATACCTAATAACATAACTACAGATTCATAAGCCCTGGGGGCACCGGTGACCTATGGGAGAGCCTGCAGCTTTGTCATTAGAGAACATGTTTCTCTTTGCAGAGCTGTAAGAAAGATCTTAATTATTTTAGCCTGGCTTTGCTGGGACTCTGCTAAAAGGCAGGTAACACATTGAGCACTTGTCATTTTTGTAAGAAAGCCACTTCAAAACTAGGCAGATAAATGCAGCTCAAGCAAAGCTGAAATAAGCCTGCAGCCAGAAAGTCTTGTAGAGGAACCAGCAGCAGCCGCCGTGGTTTTGTGCACACAGTCAAACAGGAAGTAAGAGACGCTTCTTGCTCTGCAGGGTGTTTTTTCTTTCTTTTTTCTTCCACCCCTAGTCTTAAGTTATAGAGCTGTTTGTAGCTGCTTTCCCAAAAAAATACCTGTATGCATGGCATCGTACAACGAAAGTCTTCAGGCTGCCAGCACCTCGACAGCCCTGCAGAAGTTAGAGGGCTTTGCCAACCGATTGTTCCATCGAAATGGGAAGCAGAGCACACAAGAGCAGAGGACTGGCCTGGAACAAGAGGGCCAGCTGATTTCTGAGAACACCTTGCAGTGGGACAGAGCAAGTAAGTTTCCTGTTAAACAGCAGCTGGGAGCTGTGTGTGCGACTGAGCAAGTTGCTGCGATTGAGCTTTCTATTAGGGGGGGAAACCACTATTTTTCTTATTTTGTACTACTTACTGTATGTACTATAATGTGCTGGTTTGAAATGACTGAGAGGCTATGCATACCTTGCAAAAATATTGTTCTTTGGTAACTGTACGGGCTTTATACCTGTAACAGTAGCATTATAGTTTATTAGTATAAAATTTTTTTTCTTCCTATACCTTGAGCTTTCCATAGGCCCTGAAACCTCATTGTTGTGTGTTAGTTTTTTTTGTGTTTTTTTTGTTTTTGTTTTCTATTTTCTTATTTTCTTTTCTGTGCACAGTACTAGCTTCACTACTGTGAATTATGGTTGAGGATTAAAGTGCAAGTACATCTTTACGAAAAAAAAAAATGTGTAAGGTAAGCTTACACTGGACCCAACCCCCCCCCCCCCCCATCCCCGGTACCATTGTACAAGATTGTTGCAATCCCACGCTGTCAGACAGCAAAAAGCAAATCCCACCTGCTGACAGTACGGGCTAGACAGCTTCTGATTGGTCAGCACTGTCCATGTGATGATGCTGACCAGTTAGAATCCCTGTAGTCCGTACTGGCTTAGCAATACGGACAAGGGATTAAGCTACAGGGGGGTTTCACATCCTTGGATCGGTGAAGCGGCTTTTTGGCGTCTGACAGCGCAGGAACACGGCAGTCTGGTATATCGGGACCGAGGAGGGGGATGGGGTCCAGTCTAGTAGTAGTGTTGTTGTTGTTGTTATTATTATTATTGGTACTTTTATAGCGCCATCAATGTACGCAGTGCTTTACACCTACATTGTACAGTCACATCGGTCCCTGTCCTCAAGGAGCTTACAATCTAAGGTCCCTAACACACATACACATTCACATACTAGGGTCAATTTAGACAGAAGCCAATTAACCTACCAGCTTGTCTTTGGAGTGTAAGGTCATCTTACAGATTTTCTATAAAGGTGAACTAACGCTGGCCATATATTATACAATTTTTTACTTTGGATTTCCCAAAACCATATAATGTGAAGTCAAACTTTAACACTTTCAATGTGTATGCAATCAGGCAGGCCTATGCACTACATAATTGAAGGTAAATCTAAATAGGATAATTGTATAATGTATGGCCAGCTTTGCACTTTAAATGGGAAATTTGTTTGCTTACTGTGCATTAAAGTGGTTGTAAAAAAAAAAAACCTGCAAGACAAAGGCATAATGAGCTAGTATGCATCGCATACTAGCGCATTATGAAATACCTTAGAACGAAGCTCTCAGCAGCGGTTCCCGTACACCGATGTGACCGGCGACTTCAAGAGTTATTTCTGGGTTTGTGGGCTTCGGCGCTGTGATTGGCTGGAGTTGCGATGATGTCACTCCCATGCATGCGTGCAGGTGCTGCCGTTCACAGCACAGCTACTGAAGAAATGGCACGAGCAAGCCGTTTCCTCAGTGCGCATGTGCCGATTATATCCGCATGTACCGACATAAGTGAATATCTCCTAAACAGTGCAAGTTTAGGAGATATTCACGGTACCTACAGGTAAGCTTTATTACAACCACTTTAATATCAACAGTTCAGTCCTTTTAGTCTCTTTACATTTTTGCTTTCAGTCAGTTCCACCCTGTTGACCCTGCCAGTAATAGGACGATCTCCATTTACTGTCCCAATGCTTTTTGTATTGTCAACCCTGAATGCATGTTCCCATTGTGGCCTACAAGCTTATGTGGATGGGTACAGTAAATGGACACATACAAGCTTATAGTTTCTAATGGGCCATGCTACTGAACAATTATGGACTCAGTACTGCCTACAAATAAAAGTGATAGACAGCAGCTTGTGTCCCTGCTCAGGTGGTCCTCCGCTGTTCCACAGGCTAGAGGGGGGAACAGAAGAGCGACAAGCAGAACTCGAATGGACAGAATTCACACATGTGCTCTTGTTTGGCATAACGTAACGGAGAGTAAAATTATACCTGTGTCTATTGGAACATAGGAATTTCCCAGAGGGACAAACATGGCAGTCCTATTTAACTTCAGATAAAAGTGACCATGTATGTATGTAGAAAATATATATATATATATATATATATATATATATATATATATATATATATATATATATATATATATATATATATATATAATTTTTTTTTTTTTAACTCATGACCTGCTGCGTTTTTATTGTAGCGCACAGCACCTAACTGCATGTACGACAGTACACTGTGCTGCTGTACAGGGCCTTGAATGAAGTGTATGTGTTTGTATTTTTTTGTTTTTTGTTTTTTTTTGTTCTACTTTAAAGCGGTTGTATACCTATATTTTTAACTTTTACCTACAGGTAAGCCTATAATAAGGCTTACCTGTAGGTAAAAAAAATATCTCCTAAACCTGTAAGGTTTAGGAGATATTCCCCTCGCAATGAGCCGCTAACTGCAGCGGCGCATGCGCACAGGGGACTCTCGGCTGACAGCCCGGCATGCCGGGCAGAAGTCTCCCGCGCGCATGCGCGGGAGTGACGACATCGCGGCTCCGGCCACTCACAGCGCCGGAGCCGCGATACCCGGAAGACACGGCGAGGGGAGATGTCGGCTCCCTCGGCGTGGACCAGGTGAGATGCCGGCGCCTCGTTCTAAGGTAAGTATCTCATAATGAGCTAGTATGCGGTGCATACTAGCTCATTATGCCTTTTCCCTTGCAGGTGTAAAAAAAAAAAAAAAATGACAGCGGGTATACAACCGCTTTAAGCCACTTAAAAAAACAACAATTATCAAATCTTTACTTTTTTCTGTTTGTTTGGATAGAGTATGGAGGGTTTTAACCCCAGTCAGTTTTTTTTCCTCCATGTGTGTCACATTGAGCAGACTTTCCCTTCACTTCCTGCCCTATAGCTAATACAGGAAGTGCGAGCAAATCCCTGGAAATGAATCACCAGAACTAGTGCCCCCATTGGAAGATTTCCCCTCTATTACTTTGCTGGGGACAACCCAAAATTTGGTATTTTCTTTTACTTTCACTTTTGATAATAATGGTAAACAGAACAAATAGGGCGTTTTTTTTTTTTTTTAGGGTTGCTGTACACAGAAGGCTTTTTATCTTAATCCGTAGAATGCATTAAAGTGATTTTAAAGTCCCCTTTTTTTTTTCCTATAAAAATAACAAACATGTTATACTTACCTGCTCTGTTGCAGTGGATTTGCACAGAGCAGCCGGGTTCCTCCTCTTCTCAGGTCCCTCTTCTGTGCTCCTGACCCCTCCCTCCTGTTCAGTGCCCCCACAGCAAGCAGCTTGCTATGGGGGCACCCGAGCCGAGTCACAGCTCCCTGTGTCCATTCAGACATAGATGAGTATATTTGCCAGCATACCATGGATCGACAAGTAGTGTCCAAACTGATTTTTTTTTTTTTTTTTTATTGAAGCATGGTCACATCACAGAGCAAGTTGCAACATTTCAGAGTCATGCAGGACCCCTTTGTCAGACACAGAGCCCCGCCCTCTCTCTCTCTCTCTCTCTCCTGATTGGCTGTCGCTGCTGTCAAAGTCAGATGGCTAATGGCGCCGCTGCTGTGTCTCAGCCAGTCAGGAGGGAGAATCTCGAATGGCTGAGACACTCATGGACATCGCTGGACAGAGAGGGACCTCAGAAAAGTATTAGGTGGGCTGAGGGAGGCTGCTGCACACAGAAGGCTTTTTATCTTAATGCATTAAAAAAAAATCTTCTGCCTTCACAATCCCTTTAACTCCAGTTTTTCCATTCAGTTAGCATTTTCTTTTTTGAGCTTTCTAGTTCAGTCGGCTGTTCACTTTTACTTTATTTCTTCCCACTTCCCCCCCCCCCCCCATATTTTTAAGTTCACTTTCCTTATTTACTTTGACTTGAATGTCTGTTTGCTCAGTATATCTTATCTTTACTGACTGATTGGAACGCCTTTAGTTGTAATGAGATTTGTGAGAGCGCGGTATTGGATGCTGTTTATTGCTCTTTAGAAAACTAGACAAAACTTTGGATTTAAGTTGCGTTATGCTTTGTATCCATACTGTTTTCTATTTAATTATTTATTTTAAATACGAAGTGAAAGAAATGAGAGGTACTGGAGCGTCATCCTATCTTCTTAGAATTTGTGTAGCCCCAGAACCTGACACAACTTTTCTTCCATGTCTAGTCCAATGTTCGGCAGAGAGAACTTCCCTTTTCTGATAAAGGAAATCATCGTTGAGAAACCTGAGGGATCTCCCAACTACTGTATATTACATTCACTTCAGTTGTTCAAGATCACATCCAAAATTTGTTACTGAAATTTGTCCATATGTCTGGAGAATTACTTTAAAACATTTCCTTTTAAAGTGATGTTAAAGGCAGTTTATAGAAAAAAAAAAAAAAAAAAGGTTCTATGTTATGTGGTTTTGCGCAGAGCAGCCCCGATCCTCCTCTTCTCAGGTCAGGTCTCAGGCCAATGGCTCTCAGCCAATGAGGAGGGAGAGACCTGGGGGGGAGTCCAGCCTCCCGTGCACATCGCAGGAAGATCAGGCTCAGGTGAGTATAAAGGGGGGGAGTCCAGCCTCCCGTGCACATCGCAGGAAGATCAGGCTCAGGTGAGTATAAGGGGGGGAGTCCTGCGCACAGAAAGAGAAGGATTTTTTACCTTCATGCAAAGAATGCACAAAAATAAAACCTTTAGCCTTTACAACCACTTAAAGTGGAGTGGCACCCAAAAATGAAACGTCTGCTTTAAGACCCCTTTCACACTGGGGCGTTTTTCAGGCGCTTCAGCGTTAAAAAAAAAAAACGCCTGAAAGAAGCCTCATCTGCAATCCCAATGTGAAAGCCTGAGTGCTTTCACACTGGGGTGCTGCGCTGGCAGGGCGTCAAAGTCCTGCAAGCAGCTTCTTTGCAGCGCTTTCGTGTTTTTGCCACCGGGCTGGGTGCGCCGATGGCCCGAGCCCTTTCAACCTGCCAGCGCCCGAAAAACGCCCCAGTGTGAAAGGTCTTAAGCCAAGCTTTACCAGTGTTTAACGGGCGCTGGCAGTGTGAAAGGGCTCTGGCTTTCACATTGGGATTGCAGATGAGGCTTCTTTCAGGCACTTTACAGGTGCTTTTTTTAACGCTAAAGCGCCTGGAAAAACGCCCCAGTGTGAAAGGGGTCTAAGTCTTGGTGACCCCCTGACATGCCACAATTGGCATGTCATTTTTGGGGGGGGGGGGGAGCGGGTACCCTCTTTTTACAGGCACCTAGCTCCCAGGTCACAGGTCCCAGAAGATTGCCTGGCTGTGAAGCCACAGTCGGGTGCCCTAAGTTAGAATGCTGGCACCGTGGAGAGGAGCGGGGCTTTGTGCGCCCGCATCGCTGGACCATGGGATAGGCGAGTGTCTGATTATTAAAAGTCAGCAGCTACACTTTTTGTAGGTGCAGACTTTTAAATGGGTGGAACTCTGCTTTAAATCTTATGTTAAGTCAAATAAAAGCACAAGGGACATTGCTTGCTATCAGTGCGATGTGTCCCTTGTGCTGATGGCTCTTGCTTTAGTTGAAATCTTCCTTATCTGATTTTCCCTCCTACCACTGCCAATCCAATTTTCCTGGTTCAGCAGGACTTAGTGTTTGTTGCCCTAAGAAAAAAAAAAAAAAAAAAAATCCTGTTCCCTTAAAGCATGTTATGCAGCACAGTGCTTGTGCTGTGTCATTTGGCCTCCTGTATCACCTGAAATACCTGACTGGTTCTGTCCTCCCCTCTAGGAACTGACCACAGTTTATCATGACTGCTGAGTCCTGACACGGTAGTCAGTTTTGCGTGCCTCCGTCATCCGCAGCTCTCCTCTGTCCTCCTCCTCTCCCCTCCCAGCCTGCTCTTACCAGTACCCGCCCCCCCCCCACCCCCTGGCTATTGAACTATCATACGATCATACAATCTCCTGTGCTAAATAAGGACATGTGCCCCACAGTATGTGTTTTATAAAAAAGACGTTGATTTCTATCTTTCAGAGTGCCTCTCGGAGCTCACGTGACTCTTCGTGACTCTTCGTCAGTGGCCGTTTTCGGCCCCTCCCACTGCAGTTGTAAGACCAGGAGAGGAGAGAGGCAAGGAATTGCGTGAGCGCCAGGAGGCACTCTGAAAGAAGATAGAAATCTGCATTTTTTTTTTTTATAAAACGCATACTGTGTAGCACACGTCCTTATTTTAACAGGGGTTTGTATGATCGTTTATATTGTATTATCGTAACGATAGTGGCTTTACATCCACTTTAACAGAGCTGAGAGATCTGTCACGTACTCATGAAAGGCACTAATTATGCCTAAACTTTTCGCCCCACTCCTCCAGTCAGAATTTAATATTGTAGATCTTTCATTCCTCTGCCTGTCCTACATTCATAGATCCATTCATTCTTGGCAAGGAGTGAACAAAGTAATGACTTCTCTATTATCAGATGGCTTTGTCAGAGGTTGCAATCCAACAAACAGGAAAGCAAGCTTCATCTGCTATGCTGTCAACACAGCTAACACATAGTGCACCTGGAATCCTTTGTCATGTACTAAATGTTTATTTGTAAAGCAAAGATTAAGTGTATGTGTATATATATATATATATATATATATATATATATATATATATATATATATATATATATATATATGGGTGTGGATATATGAAATATAAACACTTGACGGTAAAAAAAAAAGGTTTGATTTTAGATCTGATTTGAGCTTCCTGTTCAGCCAAAAAAGTTTTTTTCTTTTAATTAGAATGGGGACCCCTGTTGTATTTTTACTGCCTTGCCCAGTTATCGTTCGAGAGATTTCTTATCTAGCTGACATTTACCAGACAGGAAGAGATGAGCTCTTCATCAGAATATTTGATTTCTTTTTTTAACCTGAGTACAGGAAAGCTAGAACTTACTCTGTGAGATTTTTTTTTCTGTGTTAATTTTTGGTAAAACTGTTGTCACTTTGGCAGAATTCAAGAAAAATCTCTCTAACAGATGTCCAGATAGCAGTAAAAGCCAGACAGGGATTCTGATCCTTTTTCACTTCATCCAGTAAGAAAAATTAGCTTGAAACTGTTTAAAGTAGAATTCCTGCCCAACGCTAACTAGTCTTAAAGTGGATGTAAACCCGAAATTTTTTTTTTTTTTTTTTGATATCATACTGTAGAGTATAAGATTTCCTATCATTTGAGCCCAGTCTTGCCACACAGAGTTAATCCATCTCTGAGCAATCCTCTTTTATTAGGGTTGTCCCGATACCACTTTTTTAGGACCGTGTACAAGTACCGATACTTTTTTTTTCAAGTACTCGCCGATACCGATTACCGATACTTTTTTTTTAATGTCACTTGACAGTGTTTTTTTTTTTTTTTTTTTTTAACAATGCTTTCTTTTTTTTCTTTTTTTTTAGGGGGTGGGGGGAGGGGGTGAATGGTGTCTGTGTGGTTTTTTTTTTTATTATTTATATTTTTATTATTTTTTACAATAATATTTTTTTTATTATTTATTGCAATATGTGTTTTTTTTTTTTTTTTTTTTTTAATCAGCCCTGTTGGGGGGCTTTGGTGAGATATCAGAGGTGTTAACAGACCCCTGATATCTCCCCCTTGAGACAGAAAAAGAGACCGAGGATAGAGATTCCCCAGTCTTTCTCTGCAGCCTCAGCTGCACTGAGAATGAATGGAGAGAAGACAGCGGCTCCTCTCCATTCATAAACTGACACATCGTAATCACAGGAGATTACAATGTTTCAGTTATGTGAATGGACAGAGTCAGCTGACTCTGTCCATTCACAAAGGAAGAAGGAGGACATGGAGAGAGACAGCACAACAGAGGGGGACGACGGAACAGAGGGGGACATGGAGGGGGAATGGAGGATGCGGTGATTGCATGTGGGGGAGTTACAAGCACCGATCACCGTTGTATGTCACTAAAGCAGCTGAAAGCAGCGGGGGGAGAAGCTTGTAACTCCCCCACGCACCGATCACAGCTGACTTCCAGGTATCAGGGGAAGCATCGGGAGCATTTGCCCGAGTACAAGTACTTGGGCAAATGCTCGATATCGGTACCGATACTAGTATCGGTATCGGGACAACCCTATCTTTTATTGTTCAGTGAGAAAAATCTTGACAAACTGATAAAAACTTTGTCAAATCCTCCTCCTTGCTGTGAGTGATAGCCTAAGACACAGGCATTATTTTTTTAATTCCCTCCCCCACTCCTTTCTTCAGCAGCTCTGCAAGGATTGGCTGTTCCACACCTCAGCATGATTGGGCATGCTGAAGTCATGTGGTTACTTTCCTGTCTTTTCACTGGATGTTAGAGATCATAGCAGAAGTTCAGTGTAAGAAATACACAGGAGAAAATGCATATTGCCAGGGGAGTGTAGAGGTGGGCGGGGAGTCTACTGACATCACGACTCCACCCACCGAGCTCCAGACAACAGACCCGTCCACAGAATATGCAGTTTTTCGGATCTCATAACAGACAGAGGGGAGACATTTGACAGGTAAAGACGCACGGAGGTACACGCAGGAGGCATGTATATCCTTATAGATAACCCCCATGGCAGTAGTTTAGAAAGGATGACATTGGGTTTACATCCACTTTAACTTATGCCCCCTCCTTCTTCTCCTGCTACCTATTCTGCCTAACCCGTGTAAAAAAAAAAAAAAAAAAAAAAAAAGTTTTGTATATTTTCTTTTTTGCCCGTTATGTGATCATGTAGTTCTTACTAGTACACACGATGAGATTATCGTTTGTTCTGTTTTTCATGCTAGTCTCCATATCGAAAACAAAGAGGTTACTAAAGTACGAAAGTTCTCGTAGCACAGAATAAAAATTCGGAAGTGACGTAACATATTTTGTATTTTCGGACAAAAACTGCACTGATTAAACGAAAATCCTACTACCCAGTTTCCCTGAAAATAAGCCCTAGTTAAAGTCGTTGTAAAGACATGTGTTTCGTTTTGTAAAATGATTATATAATGTGCAGTGTGTCTCCTTTTTGTAACTTTATTGTGGAAAATAACTTATTTACAGCGCCGCTGGGCGCTCACGTGACCCACCAGAGATCTTCTCTCGGCTGACGTCAGCGGCTCCTCCCTCTGCAGTGCTTGGAGCGGGGAAGAATAGCTCTGGCAGGTCATGTGAGCGCTGTAAATAAGGTATTTTTCACAATAAAGTTACAAAAGGAGACACTGCACATTATATAATCTTTTTTTACAGAACGGATTACATAAATTTACAATGACTTTTACCAAGGTTTATTTTTGGGATTACAGAATGTCAGAATTCTGAATTCTGAGCTGCCAGGGGAGAGAAGACTGGGGACCCAGGAACTTTTTCAAAAACATTTTATTGCTTTATTCCAGGTTTTTTAGAACATCGAGAGGGGTAAATAACACAGCACAAGCACTGTGCTGTCTATCGTGCTTTAACCACTTGCCGACCAAACGTCAAAACGTCACTTCCGCCCATACGTCTTAAAGGCACTTTTTTTTTTTCAATGTCATTTTTTTAAATGACTTCCTTTTTTTTTTTTTATTGCATTTTAGTGTAAATATGAGATCTCAGGTCTTTTTGACCCCAGATCTCATAATTAAGAGGTCCTTTCATGCTTTTTTCTATTACAAGGGATGTTTACACTCCTTGTAATAGGAATAAAAGTGTCAAATTTTTTTTTTTAATCAGTGTAAAAATAAAATCATGTAAAATAAGACCGCTACACAAATACGGTGTGAAAAAAAGTATTGCAATGACTGCCATTTTATTCTCTAGGGTGTTAGAACCCCCAAACATATATTGTTGTTTTTCTAAGTACCGGTAATTTTCTAGCAAATAAACCTGTTTTAAACATGTAAACACCTAAATTCCAAAACGAGGCTGATCCTTAAGTGGTTAAAGGATCAGGGTTTTTATTTTTTTTTTCCTTGGGTTAAAACCACTTTAAGATCGTCATGATGACATGACTATTTGAATGAATGTTAATTATTGTACATACTGTAAATAAATAAGACATCCCCTGAAAATAAGCCCTAGTGTGTTTTTTGTATCCAAAATTAATATAAAACCCGGTCTTATTTTCAGGGAAACATGGTATCTGGTGTCGTACAAGAAGTTTTCATGTTTGTCCCTTCGAATAATTTTGGATGAAAGCTGTGTACTAACTATCAGATTATTATACGATTGCTTCGAAATCTGTATTTTTTTTTTTGTACAATTTTCTGATTGTGTGTATGAGGCTTAAGGGATTGCTCAAACGGCTGGGAATTCTAAGAGCTGTAACGTGACCCATAAGCTCCCATAGCCCAGCCGGAGCCACAGTGACATCACTCCCTCGCATGTGCACAAGAGTCGCCGTTCGTAGCACGGGGTTCGGATGGAATGGCACCTGTGGCCTTTCCTTCAGAGAGTATGCGCCAGGGATGTCACCGGCTGAATGGAATGTAAATATCTCCTAAACGGGGCACGTTTAGGAGATATTTTCTCTACCTATAGGTTAATGTCAGCAGAGGAAGTTTACTTCCTCTTTTAAGTACAGATTTTTATTTTTTTTTTTTGAGCACAGGTTAGGCATGATAGGTAGGTGGGAAGAGACATTTTGAGAATAGCAGGTGTTCGGCACAAATTGTCCCCCCACTGCCTTGGAACTTCTATCACCCCCTTAAAAAGTAAACAATATAAACAACCTCCTGTGCTCAAGTGTGGTGTTTAAAGTGGGATTTTACCCTAAGGGACAGTTCTGTATGCTCTCCCTCCCCCTTCTCTTCTGGGGGAGGGGGGAGTGTGGGTACCTGCTTTTGACAGGTACCCACTTTAACAACGATCCACTGAAAGTTCACCCCCCACTATCGCAACCTTCTGGGACACATCACAGGTCTGATAGGGCTCCAGGACCATCCACAAAGAGCAACTCGTGCATGCGCATTGGACAGCCATCTGTGAATCCACAAGCAATCAGACGGCTGTCCTCGGTAAACATGCTGGAACAAGGGACCCAAAGACCAGTAAAGAAGCGGTTTGTTCGGGTGAGCATGGCTCTGGACAGCAGATACAATATTTTAATAGAAGGCAAAGAACCGCTTTGAAGGCCAGTTCATTTCCTGCTGTCCCAATTCAAGGCAATAGGATGCCACAACGCTTTGCTGTCCTTCAAATTCAAGGCAATAGGATGCCACCACACTTTGCTGTCCTTCAAATTCAAGGCAATAGGATGCCACCACACTTTGCTGTCCTTCAAATTCAAGGCAATAGGATGCCACCACACTTTGCTGTCCTTCAAATTCAAGGCAATAGGATGCCACCACACTTTGCTGTCCTTCAAATTCAAGGCAATAGGATGCCACCACACTTTGCTGTCCTTCAAATTCAAGGCAATAGGATGCCACCACACTTTGCTGTCCTTCAAATTCAAGACAATAGGATGCCACCACACTTTGCTGCCCTCCTTCCTAAGGGATAGGAGCATATGCTTTTCTTATGGTATAGTAGAAAGATATGCAGGTCATGCTACAGGTACCACAGCTTTTGGCTCTGATTAAGAGGGGTTACCCCTTAAAACGCGTCAGCCATATTTGACCTTGGCTTATTTTATTCCCATGCTGATGGATGAATGCTGCAGATGTGGCACTTGTCTTTGGATACATTGATGGGCTTGTTAAACCCATTTGAGTATAATACTTTTAAAGATGAATAAAACGTGTACTAAGGTAATACGCTAGGTTGGTGCACCCTCTTTTTGTTGCTTTTTACTACCCCTACCCTCCTTTGCTGCATTTGCTCGGTTCCCTCCACAGGTTAAAGAGAGGATTTTGTGAGATGCGCAGACACAGGATTCCAATAGATGTCTAGGTACCAACCTCTAGAAGTCAGTAGATGGTAGCGGAGTCTTTTAGTTGGTGTCTTTGAAGGGCAGAGTTTTGCTTTACACGTCCCAGTTCCACACTAGGAAGCCACACCCCCTGGGGATATGTGGGATTGAGCTGGTTGTGTCAGCCCTGAGTGTGAGGGCAGTTTTGGACATGCAGAACTTGCTGGACAGGGTTTTGGTAAAGGTGATGTAAATGAGTCGAGCATTAGCAAGAGACGGCAACAAGTGACGAGTTTAATGAGCGGTCCTGGGAGGGCTGGATCACCAGTTACTATGGGGACCATCCGCTTCTCTTCCCGATTGCAGTTTACCTCCCAGTCCTGTGTGCGTCAGCTGTTCTGTGCATCCTTTGACAGCCTCTGTGTCCCACATAGTGGCTCCCATGTACAGTGTAGGCTTCAGGCACAAAGCACTTGACAAACACTGCATTGTCCCCAGTATTAACGCATAGTAGGATCTGCGTCAGAGAACGCCGCACAGAAGGCTAAGATCTTGTTAACAAACTTCAAATTTATTGTTACAATTAAGGAAAATAAAACGTTGAAGCTTAATTCACTGCTTGTTAAAGAGCAACTCTAAGCAGCAAGTGGAACCGGCCTGGGAGCAGCTAACGTCAGCCAAGAAACATCGCAGTGCCTGCATGTATACACCCCTTCATTACCTTTTCAGATTTTAGTGCTGTGAAAACATCACACAATAGTTTACCCTAATTAATTTTATTTTGTGGGTTTGAGACTTATAAAGCTTTCTTTAGATGGTATTTAACTACTTCCTTTTTTTCTTTTTTTTTTTTTTTTTTTTTTTACTGTATAACAAACGAAAGACCAACAAGTTGAACAAAACCTGTTTTTCTTTTTTTTTTTTCTTCTAAAACTATCAAATCACAATTCCTGGACAGTACAGAATGCTCTGTTTTTGGGAGTTAACCACTTCAGCCCCGGAAGATTTGGCTGCTGAATGACCGGGCCATTTTTTGCGATCAACATTGATTTCATTAAACCAAACTGATTTTATTTAATCCTCATGTTGTAAGTATTTGTAAACGGATAGGAATACATACACGTGTGTGTGTGTGTGTGTGTGTGTGTGTGTGTGTATATATATATATTACATTTTATCAACATTTTTTCAGTCACTTCCTAGGCAAATGTCATACATCCCATGAGTCTTAAGGAGGGGTTTGCTCAGCGCACACTCCTGCATGCATGCTTGAGCTAAGGGCACATGGATTCCAGGAAGTAAATGCTACATGAATCATCTGCCCTTACTCAAGATGGCCACGGCCAGGAATGCCGGGGGGGGGGGGGGGGTGCTTTTTCAAGTGATTTCTCAACAAAATGAAGCATGGAGACATGGATGGGGAAGTTTGCTTTGAATATTAAAAATGAATTAAATGTTTTTGGTTGGTTTGTGGTGCTCAGGTGCAGGGAAGAACTGCTTTAAGAAACATGGTGGTATTGAGGTGGCTAAAATAGGAGCTTGGTAATGGTGCGCTGGGTACAGCACGGTATTTAGTTACAGGTTATACATAGAGGGAGGAAGAGGTAAAGGGGTTAATGCAGAGGTTACGTTGGAAGATTGGACAATAAGGCAATTAAAAGCGTTAATATACAGACAGGATTGAGACGAGATGTACGGGGGGTGAACGGCTTAAAAACAATCCCAATAAAAAATGTATTAAAAACTCCCTTGAAATCTACCTTCCTTAGGATCCTTACCTTCATAAAATTATAAAATTCTTCCTCCATTGTGAGAGAAAGGGGACCCTGGCAATGTTAAAAAAAAATATATACACCTTAGGATCTCAGGTGTTTGATCAAATGCAGGCCATAGGGTTCAGTCATGTGGTACTGGCCGGTGATGTTTGGTGCAGCTCAGAGTGTCCACTATAAAAGGAGGCGGCAGGAGAGCCCTTGTAGTAAATTGGTTCAGAAAAGATTAATGGCTTACAAAGCGGTTTTGCATTTGAAAAAGAAAATGGGAAGATGACTCGCAGTGCATCTGTTAAGGCCGCAGTCACCCTGGGACAGTGATGGTGAACCTTGGCACCCCAGATGTTTTGGAACTACATTTCCCATGATGCTCATGCACTCTGCAGTGTAGTTGAGCATCATTGGAAATGTAGCTCCAGAACATCTGGGGGTGTCAAGGTTCACCATCACTGCCCTAGGGCATGGGTACTCAACCTGTGGCCCTTCAGCTGTTGTGAAAATACGAGTCCCATGAGGCATTACAAGGCTAACAGTTACAAGCACGACTCCCAAAGGCAGAGGCACGGTGGGACTTGTAGTTCCGCAACATCTGGAGGGCCACAGGTTGCGCACCGATGCCCTAGGGGGTGGGAACCCTCAACGTTCCAAGTGCACAGGTGGAGAAACTCTGTCTGCATGCAGGATGAAGGTGTTCACTCTCTATGCCTCGATGGTCCCAATCCTGAGTCCTCCTATGGGGTTCCCAGGCGAGTGTGTGAGATCGGTAGTTTAAAAACTAGTCTTTAAAAAACATGCTCGTTGGTGGTCCGATCGGCAAAGGTGCCTATCGAAGGATAGGTCGGAGTCATCGAGTTTAATAAACATTAAATTTCTTTATTTCACAAAAAAAGTGTGTTTATTGCCTTTAAAATTACCACTTCTTCAGTTCAGGGTGATGACAATGATGGGTGCAGCGCGGTGTCATCAGGTCCAGTTGCCTATAGGACCTGATAATTCTAGGGAAGAAGAGAAATCTGACAACGCTAAACCTTAGCCAAGAATGTTTGTGGTGTCCACTTATCTTACCTTAGAGTCAAACTACAAGTTCATTCCTAAAAACCAAACCGCTGCCTCCCCTTCATCCTACCCCCAACCTCCCCCCCCCCCCGTGAGTCTTTGGTCACGAGGGACTGAGTATTAATATTATCCTGTGTAAACCCCCAGGTAGCAACAAAAGAACGGCCTCCTTGGACCAATATATATACTGAAATTTAGTTAGAAATAGATGACTGTCTATCTGTCCAATATAACCCATAGTTCCTGCAGCTCTGGTCGGTGAGGTTGGCATTGACGTAATACTTTGGTCAAGTGGCCTGTAGCCTTTATGGTTTGTCTTATGGCTGTCGGGTAACTTTTTTTTTTTTGTGGTCACTCTGATACCCTTCCCTAATTCTTTATAGTAAACCTAAACTTTGAGTTTAGATCCACTGATTGGCCTCCATTAAAATTGGCCATATACTGCTTTCATCTATATCTTTTTAGTAGGGACCATGAACTCCTTTTGGGAGTGGTGCTGGTGAATTCTGTGCATTCTGAATAAAGTTGTGATGATAATGGCAGCAACTCTTGAATTGCATTTACTTCTGTGGCACAAAGATGCTAAATAATTTAGATAAGAAAAAAGATGACTCTTCCCCCCCCCCCCAATCCCCTAATGGCTCTCTAATTTACCATTTCTAGTAATATTCACCATTATTTATCCTTTACTAGGCTTATGCATCAATGATGTAGAACAATGCCTCATTACAGCTTGTTTAACCCCTGGCTTCCCTTGACTATCGCCAGGACTGGTGTCCTGGTATTTTTTGCTAGAAGCCCTCAATACTTGGGGGGGGGGGGGGGGGGGGTACAGCTTGTAACTACCACAGCAGTTATGTTATGTCACAATAGTCATGGCCGCAGGGGCAGCTTTAAAGATTTGCGGGGATAAACTCGAAAGGGTACAAATAAACTGATCATTCAGAGCTTACGTTGCCATAGAAACAAACGGGGCCGATTTAATAAAGGCAGCTTAACTGTTTCATGGTTAAGTTCCCCCCCTGATTCTGTCTCACATTCCTCTCCCGTGCAGATGATGATTTTCCAGGTGGAGGAGCTGGTGCTTTTAACCCTGTGCCCAGAGGATGCAACATTTGCATGGTGCCTGGTATGAAGCCCGGAGCACGTGGGGTTAAATAGGGGAGTGCGCAGCGGCTCTGCAGGGTGGCGTGTAGCATGAATAAGCCTAGCGCTCCTCAAGAACACCAGCGTTGGCTTGCTCGGAGCTCTGTGAACCGAGAGGGGATCTTATTCTATCTGCTGGGATTAAAAACACTCCCCGCTATGTTGTTTTGTTTGCTGCACTGAGCAATATGGTGCTGCGGGCAAGCTTGTCAGCATGAACGGTGAGTAGCACGGCACGAGAGCCGGCCGGTTGGCAGCGTTCACTGATTACTATTGTATGCATGTATCCGCTGTGTCTTCATCCAAGGCTGTTTCCAAGGATGGACTGAGGTGGGGTCTCTATACTGGGTAGGCGACCAGCAATCTACAATTTGTGATTATTTTATTTTTTTGGCTTTGGAATATATTTGCATGCCAAAGGAACTTTGCCTTTTATGCAAATACCCTTCTGCGGTTCTGTAGTGAACAGATGTTTCAGTTAGTTTACTGTTACATGACAATAAGCTTTCATCTAGAATGAAACATATGTATTATTCCAATTCATTTTTTTAGCTGGAAAACTATAGCGCATATACATTTTTAATTTTTTTTTATTTTACCTATTTAAAAAAGCGTGTTCTTTTTTTTTTTTTTCTTTTCTTAATATCTATGCTTAAATTTAGACAAATGGTCTTGAGCCTTTTTGTAGGTAATGCAATTAATACAGTGTGAGTATGTATGTATGTGTGTGTGGATATGTATATATATATATATATATATATATATATATATATATATTAGAATTTTCAATTAGTTCATGTGCGCACAGGTTTTGCCATGCGTTTTTTACTCTGGACAGTGGCTGGCTTTAACACTGAATGAGATAAATTGAAATAGCTGGATTGCAGTCACCAGTACACACTAGTTGTGTTCTATTGACTCTCTGCATCCATCTTAGTGCATGCAGCGCCTGGGATGCATTTGGCGAATACACTGCAACCACTGTGTGCTCCGGTGTGACGCTGGTGTCTCACCCAGCATGAAAACCTGATGGTATCTCCACACAACCAACTTTTCTCGCCACAAGCCTTATTTTATAGTTTATTTCCACAAAATAGTTTTGTTTTTTTTCTATCTTGAACCTATAAGTCGTCCCCGGCCATTGGAATGCAGTCTAGCGATTTTCAACCATTTACTTGATAAATTGGTAGTATTGCAAGAAAAGTCCATAAGATTCTAAACTTGGATAAGAAATCCATTAATCTGGGTGGACATGTTCAGTTGTTTCCCCATTGTTGGTACTGGAGAGTCTGATGTCATGATCCTGGTTACATTACAGAGCAATATTACCTTCAAGGAAACTTGTAAGAAAGATGTGAGCTACCATTGCCATCTTCCTTCTGTAAAAGCTAGTTGGTTGTCATGCTGTATCTCTTGCCTCAAGTGTCACTGGCCTAAAGCCTGTATGGACCTATGAGGTTCTGATTTTAAATACTTTGTGCTTATTCAAGGTCCGAGGCTCAGAATTTATTGAAAAAGTAACTCCACTTTTGTTGAGAAAAAAAAAAACTTTTCCCTCTGTACATTACAAGGATTTTAACAAACTTTGTTGCAGATTCCTATCTTTTGTTGTTCTTGGGAAATTTGTGTTTTTATGTGTCCATGTGATAAGTGAATCTAATGGGAGTGGTTTCATAATTATCAACCAGCTGCTGCACCTGCAGGGCTCTGAGGAAAATTGCAGGGTCTGTGTGGTGATTTCCTATTGGGAATATCTTACCAAAAATGACATTTTTGTTGCATGGGATGCCTGAAATCTAACTTGCATCTTAATGCAGACTTCAATCACACAAGCAGGAAGTTATGTTTATGGGGGACATTTTGTACATATTCTGTATACAGAACACCTCCAGGTAGCCATATTGCATTCTACAGAAAATTACAGCGGCTGCAGATTGAAAAGGAAATGTAATTTTTAATCGCATTCAGTTGCAATATGACTTGGGTAGCAATTGTATATGCTATGTTATTTTTAATTGCAATTTTATTTTCCCACGAAAGTGGAGTTACCCTTTAAGTTTTGGATCACTATTACCGCCAGGCAGCTTTGGCAACCCACATGTTTCTAAGTTTACAGGATTGCTCTAAGGCTGGGTGTGTGGGTATGTGTGTGTACATTGTATATGACATATATATATAGTTTCTCACAAAAGTGAGTGTGTACCTCACATTGTTGTAAATATTTTATTCTATATTTTTATGTGACAACACTGAAGAAATTGCACTTTGCTACAATATAATGTAGTGAGTGTACAGCTTGTATAACAGTGTAAATTTGCTGTCCCCTCAAAATAACTCAAAACACAGCCATTAATGTCTAAACCGCTGGCAACAAAAGTGAGTACACCCCTAAGTGAAAATGTCCAAATTGGGCTCAAAGTGTCAATATTTTGTGTATCCACCATTCCCAGCACTGCCCTAACCCTCTTGGGCATGGAGTTCACCACTGGAGTCCTCTTCCACTCCTCCATGTCAAATTGCCCTCCGCAATATAGCAGTCCCATTACAAGTTGTTGATCGCTGTCGTTACTACTAATGGCAGTGATCCGCAACTTGTAATGGGACTGCTATATTGCTGAGGGGAACTAACTGCCACTGACATCACCAGTGCCATTAATACAGTGATCAGTGCTAAAAATGTACACTGGCTCAGAAGGAGTTATCATCTAGGGTGATCAAGGGGTTCAATATGTGCCTAGCTATGTGTAATGTGTACTGCTTTTTACTAATGATCTTAGTTTCTCATCCCCAATTGACAGTTCGCTCCCTGTGTATAGCGCTCTGTGTAAAATGTACTAGTGCTGCAATTAACAATTATTTTCATAATCCATTAATCTGCCAATTTATTTTTTTCGCTTAATCGGATAAAATCATAAAAAAACATAATGTGCCATTTTTTCGTTTCCTCCCGGGGACACCAATGATGGGGCGCTATTCCTCCCCGGGACACCAATGATGGGGCGCTATTCCTCCCCGGGACACCAATGATGGGGCGCTATTCCTCCCGGGGACACCAATGATGGGGCGCTATTCCTCCCGGGGACACCAATAGGGGTGCAACGGATCAAAAAACTCACGGTTCGGATCGTTCCTCGGATCAGGAGTCACGGTTCAGATCATTTTCGGATTAACAAAAAAAAAATCTCCCCCACTGTAATATCCACAATCTCCCTATTGGCGGGTATATTGGCAGAGTATTGGCGGGTATATTGGCAGGGTATTGGCAGGTATATTGGCAGGGTATGGCAGGGCATTGCAGAGTGTTGGCAGGGCATTGCCGAGTATTGGCACTGCTGCCATCCAATCTCTCCCCTCCACTGTACAGATCAGTACACAGAGGGGAGAGAGGAACCGGCGTCATGACATGACGCCGGTTTGTTACAAGTGATCGCTCCGTCATTTGACAGAGCAATCACGTGCTAAACGGCCGCCGGGTGTACCAAGATGGCCGCCGCTCCGGAGCTAGGCCGAAGCCACGGCCTTTCCTATGGCCGAGGCCACAGAGCGGATCGCGGGTGTCCCATACGGATCAACCTCCGCGAATCGGATCACGGATCGATGACGATCCGTTGCACCCCTAGACACCAATGATGGGGCGCTATTCCTCCCGGGGACACCAATGATGGGGCGCTATTCCTCCCGGGGACACCAATGATGGGGCGCTATTCCTCCCGGGGACACCAATGATGGGGCGCTATTCCTCCCGGGGACACCAATGATGGGGCGCTATTCCTCCCGGGGACACCAATGATGGGGCGCTATTCCTCCCGGGGACACCAATGATGGGGCGCTATTCCTCCCGGGGACACCAATGATGGGGCGCTATTCCTCCCGGGGACACCAATGATGGGGCGCTATTCCTCCCGGGGACACCAATGATGGGGCGCTATGTCTCCCGGGAACACCAATGATGGGGCGCTATGTCTCCCGGGAACACCAATGAGGGGGCGCTATTCTCCCCCTCCCAGGAACACCAAGACACTATGACTATTCCCCCCGCCCTCCCTCCTAGGAAAAACCAATGATTGGGCACTACTATTCCAGGCAGCCCCCCCCCGGAACACCAATGATGGGGCACCCCCCCCCCCCCCCCGAAATACTGTTAGGGTGGGGCACTGGTCATAAAAATTGTACGGTTTTTACTGTGTTATTAGCCGCTATCTTTCACAATGAATGTGCAGCTCGGCTCTCCTCGCAGCTTCTCACCCTCGCCTCTCTGTTCCCTCGAGGCAGCGGGCGGGGCTGAGAAGATCAGTGGGGATGATGTCAGCGAGGAGGAGATGAGGCGCGCTGCGGACGTGCCTGGTCACAGACGGCGGCGCCGAGGACACAGGAGGGAGGGCTTATTTAACGGACGGACAGGAGGAAGGTGCGCACCAACTAATCGATAATGAAAGTCGTTGACAACGATTTTCATTATCGATTTATTATCGATAATATCGATTTGATCGTTTCAGCCCTAGAATGTATACAGCCGATCAGCAGGTCCCGTCAAGGAATCATTAGCCAGGACTTGCTTCTGAAGTGTACAATCGAACCTGGAAGTAGGCAGCGATGTACAGGTAGGTTGCTTTGCCTACAGCTGCCGCTCACCCGCACGCAGTATATTGCGGGTGGCAAGTGGTTAAGAAAACTCGTCCACTTTTTGATATTGAAGAAATTGGTTATATGAAAGTTCCTTCAACATACTTATTTACAGCTGATATGTTAAAGCGGAATATAGGTAGCATTGACATTCAGATTTGACAACTTCCGCATTGTGAAAGTAGAAGTGGAATCTGTTGGACAATAACTGCATTCATAAACACATGGTTACCGGCCAACAGAATTCTCTGTCCTGCTGTTTAATACCTGTATAGATTTCATTCAGGTGGGGGGGGGGGGGGGTTGCCATTTGCCAATATTGTTGGCAAATTAGGTTTAAAATGGACTAACCTGATCTAAACAAAGGCTTTGCAGGTAGCACTGTAGCCTTGAAGCATCAGGGTCATAAAAAATGAATAGTTATTTTCATACATTGCCACCATAGTCCACGGTCTTGCCAGTTTTCCCCAGGAAAAACAAATACAATTTCTTCATTCATTTATATGCACAAATAACTTCTTCCCCAAAGCTTTATGAACACACAGGAAGGTTTACATCAGGCCCTGTATCCAGTGTATTGGCCCCCTCTGCAGTCATACAACACCCCACTACCTATTTTATCGGAAGCCCCCTTAAGGTGGACTTGGCATCAGAAAATTTTTAAGTGAATCTTTTTAAGTGAATCTTTGCTAGTAATCAAATGTTTTGTACAAGTAACAGATTGCAGGTTTTTAATGCCCAACACAAGGATCAGTGTACTCCCCTGATGATGACTTAGGGGATGTAAAGGTTTTAGGGATTCTCTCCAGTTCGCCATAACTGGTCTAGACCAAGTCTCTTAAAGTGGTAGTAAACTCTGATACTTCGTCCCTAATGGCTGGTACACACTGTGAAGTTTGTTTTCTTTTTTTTCTCGTTCAACCCACTGGGTTAATCGAAAAAACAACTGTCCGCTCCGGTCGGAGCACCTGTACTAACTATGCAAAGTTAGTACAGAGATCTCTTAAAAACAAAAATCCAGGCACACAGACCAGAGGCCAAGTGAAAAGTCAAAAAGCAAAATTAAATGTGGCTGCTGCTGTCCAAAACTCCTAGACAAATGAGGACAGAAGATATAATCAAAGAGGTGAATGGCACTGATCAGCAGACATATATAGGACCCTCAGAGGCAAAGTAAAAACGTTCTATAATTGTTAAAAAAAAATAATAAAATGTCCACCAAGGCATACAGCAGTCAATCGATGGTCATGCAGAGACTTGGATTAAAAAAACTGACATTACCTGGAGGTTGGAGCCGCGTGGATGACACACGGGCTTATGGAAAGCCAGCACAAAGCCGTTGGACAAAACACAGGAGCACCGCTGGTGGGGGGCCCGTTCAGGACCGTAAGGCCAGGGGTCCGATGAAGGGGGAACCAAACTGCAGGAACAGGAACTTTTGGGGCCAGTATACAACGGCCGCTCTCATGGTGTATGAAGCCTGGAAGTGATGTCACAGCCTGGCGGAAGTCAGCCAAGGGAATCCGAAGAGTATGGGCAAACCCTGCTGCTGGGGCCAATTAGGAACTGCTGATGCCAAGGGAGCAAAGAGAGTCGCACATCTCTGACTGGAGACACTACATGTTTTGGGGAAACACCCCTTCTTCTGATTAGTCGTCTGAGTGTGAAGATTAAATGGGGAAAATGACCCGGAAGTGTGGGAGGGGGAGGAGCTAGCAGCCCCTGTCATCCATATGGCCCCACCCGAGTGGATAGTAATACCCAGTGCACAATACTTTATCAACAATTGCATATCTTAAAAGTGTACTGTTGAAAAGTAATATTATTACAAATAAAAAAATAAAAAAACAATACACCAGTGTGAATGAGGTCATAATGTATATTTTAGGCCTCATGCATGCTGAACGTTTTTATAGCTACTATTTTTGGCTTCAGATGTGTGTTTTTTTTTTTTTTTTTTAGTGCAGCCCGTAAACTCCCCAGCATGTTATCCTTTATGTCCATGCACACATAGGCTGTTAGCATTTTTTGTCAGGGGCCTTTTCTGGCTACAACTAGTGATTTTTAAGAAGAGTTTTTCAGCTGTAAAAACACTCTAACTCTGATAGAAACGTAAAAACGCTGAAATGCAGCTATTTGGTGTTTGTCAGCATTTTTGAGCCATAAGCTTTTGTGGGAGTATACTTATAAAACCTTGTGAGCTGCTATATAAAATCAGTGCAGCTGCCCGCATCTCCCACACTTCCTTAAATATGTGAAACTATTTTGACAAATCAGTGCAACACTTAACTATATATACAAAAGACTAGCCTAAGGCTAAAGTGCAAATAAATGTAAACAGATAAAGTGCAACGTGATGAATATTTAAATTAAAATAAATCCATAAAATGTCCTTTGTAGATAAATATGTTATTTGTGAAACCCAACATGCCAGTCCACTTTTGAAATGGTGAGAGGGAATGTATAAAGCGATCTCTTCAGACAAATCCACCTCGGTGCATATTATCAAACTCCTGTTTCCTCCCACCGGTTGTGCCCTCACTTTATGTTCTATAAAATTGTGTCTTTGTAAATGGTGAATCCCCTGGAACTCTCCTCTTAGTATTTTTCCTCCTTAGCAGTGCTGCTTGTGAACTCCAATCATATTGATAACATGAAAGCAATCATACCTTGCAATAGTGCTTTATCTCCTTTTTTTTTTTTTTTTTATTCATACCGTACAACACCTATGCTCTCACATTTAGAAACACTTAAACAGGCATGTGTATATTGCATATACTACTGGGTGCTAGCACGAATGTTTCATCTCTCCACCGATTCTGCAGCTCCGGACGTCCATCTTGTTCATTTACAAAGATATGATTTTATAGAACATAAGGTGAGGGCACAAGCAGTGGAGGGAACACAGGAGTTTGATAATATGCACAGAGGTGGATGTGTCTAAAGAGATCGCTTAATTTATACAAATAATTTATATACAAGGACATTATGTGGATTTCTTTTTTCATAAAAATAATATTCATCACTTTGCACTTTATCTGTTTACATTTGTTTGCACTTTATGTATATCCCCTTAGGATATTCTTGTGTGTGTGTGTGTGTGTATATATGTATGTATGTATATATGGCATATACATGGGCAGCACAGTGGTGTAGTGGATAACACTTTCCCCTAGCAGTAAGAAGGGTCGCTGGTTCGAATCCTGCCTGGAGTTTGCATGTTCTCCCTGTGCCTGCCTGGATCCTGTCTAAATTGTCCCTAGTATGTATGAATGTGAATTAGGGACCTTAGATTGTAAGCTCCTTGAGGGTAGGGCTTGATGTGAATTTACAATGTATATGTAAAGCGCTGCGTAAATTGACGGCGCTATATAAGTACCTGTAATAAATTATATATATATAGTGTTAAGAGCTGTACTTATTTTGTCAAAATTTTGTGGGAGTAAAATTTTCCTATAAAAAAAAAAAAAAAAAAAGCTAAAAAACACTGCTATACTCATTCTACAGCCAACGCTACTGGCTTTTTAAAAACGTCCAGTGTGAATGAGGCCTAAAAGTACAATCATTGTAAGTACCTGAATGTGACCTGGTATCTGCCTCCTGCACTCCACGGTACAGCAAAGCTCAGACTGGGAGAGACAAGGAGCCATCTGGTTCATGTGCGGATAGGACAAGATAAAAGCGACAGATTAGTTCTTCGGTCCCATGATTGCTTGTGCTCGGAGGATCTGGGTCTTTTATCACACTGGCTGTTATTCAGCCTGGAAGACTGATGATAATCTAGCGGGAGGAAAGAATTGCTGCAGGGGACAGCTCCGGATCTAATGAGGGTATTGCAATAAAAGCTGCTTATTTTATTTTGGCTGGAGTTTCTTCTAAAGTTCTTTTTAAAACACTTCATTGTGTATTGTATTTGGCTAATGCAGTATTGTGGTGTGGTGCATTTTTTTTTTCCTTGTTAAAGATAAACCCAGAATAAACATTCCTCTACTCTGTTATGTAAAAGTGGAGAGGTGCCCGGAAGATTAAAGCCATAGAGATGGCTTATCGTGTGATTGGACAGACGATGGCATGAGCTTTTAGTGTAATGAGTTGTTTTAGAAATGGCTTTCTCTGATTATAAAAATCCTGCAAACATATTGGCTTGCCTATTAAATTAAGCTCCATTCTTACAACCCTTGACTGCTAGTCGTGCTTGTCTGCCCTGATGCTTGTAGATTTGATCTTCCATGTTGGGTGGGGGGTGGCGGGATTAACTGCTTCAGCCCAGGAAGAATTTACCCCCTTCCTGACCAGAGTACTTTTTGCGATTCGGCACTGCGTCGCTTTAACTAAAAATTGCGCAGTCGTGCGACGTTGTACCCAAACAAAACTGACATCCTTTTTCCCCCACAAATAGAGCTGTCTTTTGGTGGTATTTGATCGCCGTTTTTAATTTTTTGCGCTATAAATAAATAGTCACAATTTTGAAAAAAAACATTTTTTTTTCCCTTTTTTCTATAATAAATATCTCCCAAAAATATTTAAAAAAACATTTTTTTCCCTCAGTTTACGTCGATACGTATCCTTCTACATATTTTTGGTAAAAAAAAATTGCAGTAAGCGTTTGGTTTGCGCAAAAGTTATAGCGTTTAAAAAATAGGGGATAGTTTTATGGCATTTTTTTTTTTTTTTTTTACTAGTAATGGCGGCGATCAGCGATTTTTATTGACTGCAACATTATGGCGGACAGATCGGACATTTTTGACACATTTTTGGGACCATTGTCCTTTATACAGCAATCAGTGCTATACAAATGCACTGATTCCTGTGTAAATGACACTGGCAGTGAAGGGGTTAACCACTAGGGGGCTGGGAGGGGTTAAGCATGTCCTGGGGCGTGTTACTAACTGTGGGGGGGCGTGGCTACATGTGACACGTCACTGATCTCTGCTCCCAATCGCAGGAAGCAGAGATCAGTGACACTGTCACTAGGCAGAACGGGGAGATGGTTGCTTACATTAGCATCTCCCCGTGAGGCGATCGCGGGTATACCCGCGACGATCGAGTCTGCGGGACCCGCGACCCGACTTGCGAAGCTCCCGGGCGGCGCACACGCAATGGCACGGCGGCAAATTCAAAGGGATGTACGGGTATGCCCATTCGCCCAGCCGTGCCATTCTGCCGACGTACATCGGCGTGCACCAGTCAGGAAGTGGTTAAAGAGGTTGTTAAGGCAGAAGGTTGGCTCCCGCGGCTATCAATCAGTGTCCATTAGCCATTCAGGGGAGAGAGGGGGTGGGCTGAACGGCAGCTCAGTGTCTGAATGGACACACGGAGCTGTGACTCGGCTCGGGTGCCCCCATAGCGAGCTGCTTGCTGTGGGGGCAGGAGGGAGGGGCCAGGAGCAGTGAAGAGACACCCGAGTAGTTGGCGCTAATGGTAAGCCCAATGTTTCAATGTTCTCACAGACCTCTGACAGCGGTTGGTTGTGCAAACACGATCCCATCCAGGGTTGACCAAATGTTCAGGTTTATTGGAATGGAGAGAAGAGTAGGGTAAGCCATCCTAGAAATGTGCCCTGCACCACCCATCACAGCAAGGCAATAGAATTAAGTAGAGGTGCACCGAATGGAAATTTTGGTGCTGAAACCAAAACCCAAAAATCCGAAAATCGAAATACACTAACCGGCCCGTTTATTAAGTACACCTGTTCAGTTGCTTGGCAACAATAAAAAAAGGCTTACCCGCCAATCACAGGGCAGCAACTTAATGCATTTGGACATCTAGATGTGGTGAAGACGACTTGCTGAAGTTCAAACTGAGCATCAGAATGGGGAAGAAAGGGTATTTATGTGACTTTGAACATGGCATGGTTGTTGGTGCCAGACGGGCTGGTCTGAGTATTTCAAAAACTGCTGATCTTCCTTTAGGGTTTACAGAGAATGGTCCGAAAAAGAGAATATCCAGTAAGCGGCAGTTGTGTGAAGGAAAATGCTTTGTGGATGTCAGAGGAGAATGGGCAGACTGGTTCGAGATGATGGGCAACGGTAACTTAACCACTCGTTACAACCAAGGTACGCAGAAAACCATCTCTGAAGGCACAACGTATCGAACCTTGAAGATGGGCTACAGCAGCAGAAGACCACTCCGACTGCCACTTGGCTAAGAACAGGAAACTGAGGCTACAATTCGCACAGGCTCACCAAAATTGGACAATAGTAGATCGGAAAAACATTGTCTGGTCTGATGAGACTCGATTTTTAGCTGTGACAGTCAGATGGTGGGGTCAGAACTTGACGTAAACATGAAAGCATGGATCCATCCTGCCTCATATCGATGGTTCAGGCTGGTGGTGGTGATGTAATTGTGTGGGGGGATATTTTTCTTGGCACACTTTGGGACCCTTAGTACCAATTTTGTATCGTTTATACACCACGGCTTACCTGAGTATTATTGTTTCCAACACCATGTTGAATCTATGCCACGAAGAATGAAGGCAAAAGGTGGTCCAGCCCGGTACTAGAAAGGTGTACCTAATAAAGTGGCCGGTGTGTATGGTTTTAAATAATTAAATATATTATATTCGACCTTTTAATCGTTAAGCGTTTTTGCATTAAACAAATTGCAAGAAAAGCTCAAGAAAAATGCATCCCTGTAAATTCAGTTTGTCTTCACACGGTCCATTGCACTTCTATTGCGATGTAACGCACCTCCTCATTGAAAAAGTCACATGACCTATGAAAATCGCAGCAAAATCATGTGCGTTTTTGATGGCCGTTATCGGCACCTTTTTTTTTTTTTTTCTATCATCAAAACGCTGATAACCGTAATTTCGGCCGATGTAATGTTGCATCCCTACTATCTGTCTCTCACTTGCCACAGGGACAGGGAGAGGTCAAAGAAAAGAAGAGGGTTACAAGTGTGCCTTACAAGGAGAACCACAATGCTAGAAAAATAAAAAAATAAAAAGCATAACGGCTTTATTAGAAATGAACAAGCTCTGAAAGAGAAGTACATCAATATCAACTTCCCATCTCAAATGACACCTGTGGATCATAACTTGCAGATGGAAGATCCCAAATCAATGTCGTCATGGGTGCAGGTCAGATTATCTTAAATGGGTGTCATGGATCAACGCGTTTCACCATAACTTCATCAGGCTCCAATGACCATTGATGTAACTAAATAGAAAATAACAAAATTTTAAAAAATCATATCGCATCCCCAAAAGGAAAAAGCATAAACCATTTATATATTAAATATTGAAGAATAACCTCTGATTTAACCACTTAAGGACCAGCTGGCGTTGTTATACGTCGGTACTCCGGTGCTAAATACCGTTGTTATGGCAGCAGCTAGCTGCCAAAACCCCAGTATTTTTTTAAAAACGGCGGGCGGCTGGCTTTGTATAAAAGTGGTCTCAGTCTCTGATTCCAAAAAAAAAGTATTTTTTTTTTCCCCCAAAAAAATTGCGCTTGTAAGACCGCTGCGCAAATACGGTGTGACAAGTATTGCAAGACTGCCGTTTTATTCTCTAGGGCAGTGATGGCGAACCTTGGCACCCCAGATGTTTTGGAACTACATTTCCCATGATGCTCATGTACTCTGCAGTGTAGTCGAGCATCATGGGAAATGTAGTTCTAAATCATCTGGGGTGCCAAGGTTCACCATCACTGACCTAGGGTGTCTGAAAAAAAATTATGTATAATTTTTGGGGGTTCTAAGTAATTTTGTAGGGGAAAAAAATTAAATGGGCCTGGTCCTTAAGTAGTTAAGGGGAGATTTGGGGAAGTTGATATTGATGCGCTTCTTTGCCATTTTGTGCTTTTAAATTTGTAATAAAGCTGATTTGTTTTTCTTCTATTTTTCTAGCATTGTGGTTCTACTTGTAAGGCACACTAGTAACCCCCTTCTTTTCTTTGATCTCTCCTTGTGGCCGGGGTAAGTGAGAGACAGATGGTTGCATGAAGTTGAAAATTGCCCCATTAGAAGGTCCACAGTTGTGTTTTGCTAAGTACTAGTGAATTCTATTTCTGTCCAAATCCTTTTAAAGAGTAACTCCGCTTTTGTTGAGAGAAAAAACATTCCCCTCTGGAGGATCTGTATACATTTCAAGGATTTTAACACACTTTGTTGCAGATTCCTATATTTTGTTGTTCTGAAGAAATCCCTGTGTGTTTGTCTGTGTCCATGTGGGAAAGTGAATCAAATGGCAGTGGTTTTCATAATTATCAATCAGCTGCAGCACCTACAGGGCTCCAATGAGGAAAATTGCAGGGTCTGCATCCCTTTAGATGTGATTTCCTATTGGGAGTATCTCACCAAAAATGTAATTTTTGTTGCAGGGGATGCTTGAAATCTGACTCGTATCTTAGTGACTTCCCCTCTGGGGAAAAAGCCAATCACACAAGCAGGAAATGTTTCTAGGGGGGTGTTCTGCACACATTCTGTGTACAGAACCTCTTCAGGTAGCCATATTGCATTATACAGAAAATTAGAGCTACAGATTAAAAAGAAAATGTAATTTTAACATTCAAGTACAATGTGGCTTGTGTTGCTATTGTATATGCTATGTTTGGTTTTTGTTTTTTGTTTTTTTGTTTTTTGTTATGATTTGCTATTTTTTTCCCCATGAAGGTGGAGTTACCCTTTAACTACTTCCCACCCAGCCAATGTAAATAAACAGCCGGGTGGGCGCTTTCTCCTGAGTGGATGTTCAGGCACGTCCCTCAGAAAGGAGCGGGATCGCGCGTGCAGCGGCACGATCCGATGCGCTCGTGTCACCTGGACACGGCGCATCTCCGATCGGCAGGGGAGCTCTGTGATCACATGACTGCCGTGTCTTATCACAGCCATCATGTGATGTAAACACAGAGCCGGTTACTAGGCGATCAGCTCTCCTCTCCTCACACGGAAGTTGTTGGTGAGGAGAGGGGATCGCTGCAGCCAGTTGATAATCAGTGAGTATGAGCTGTTTTTTACAGCTTTTTATTAACTGATCACCAACCTAGTGTCACCACACATTGTCCCCACACCACATGTCCCAAAATAATAAAAACACTTGTCCCCCACATATGTCCCAATGATTATCTGCACACATCTGTCCGCGATCACACAAACCAATTATTATACACTTAACGGAAAAATTTTTTACCAAAAACATGTAGCAGAATACATTTTGGCTTAAATTTATAACAAAATTCTGTTTTATTTGATTTCTTTTAAAACAGAAAGAAGAACATTTTTTTTTTTCCAAATTTCCGCTCTTTTTGCGCTTATATCGCAAAAGAATTAAAAACTGAGTCGTGAATAAATACCACCAAAAGAAAGCTCTATTTGTGCGAACAAAATGATAAAAATTTCATTTGGGTACAGCATAGCATGACTGAGTAATTGTCATTAAAAGTGCGAGAGCGCTGAAAGCTGAAAATTGGGAAGGAAGGGGGCGAAAGTGTCCGGTATTGACGTGGTTAAAATCTGCCTGGAAAGCCCCTCTGTGCTTTAGCTTTTATTTAATTCCTTTAAATAGCAATAATAAATTCCACTGTGCTTTACAGATTACAAGACCGTGTATATCAGCCTTTTGCGAACAACCTAATGTCCCCCCAAAGTTGTAGACGCACGCTCGGTCCGATTGGGAGAGAACATAAAAATTCCAATTAGATGAGGTCTCTAGTGACAACTGAATCTTGTGCTTCAGCAATGCAAGGCAAGAGTGCTAATCACCTGAAACATTTTAAAGGAGTGTTCGTGTTGTCAGAAGTTTTGTCTTCTGTAAAATGGTCTCCAACATCTGGCAAGGTATAACGTCTTACCTTCTGACCATATACAGTGGATGGAAGCAGCCGATTTGTAGCTGAACTCCTTTTTGAGAACATCTTTCCTTTCTGAAAGATCAAAATCTGTTTGAAGGGTATGGAACTTTCCAATGCTGTTCGAAAAGCTACCACTTTCTGGCCAGTGGTGTCCACTTCTAAGGCCGCTTTCCTATATGACACGTCTTCATTTTTCAGTGAATTTCCTGATGTCAGACATAAGAATGGAGATTAAAGTTGTATTAAAATTCAAAAGAAAACATTTATTATAAATGCAGCGTACCAATTTGTAGTTGTGATGGCTGCCTTGGTCTTTGTTAGGTTTTCTTCTTCCTTTTTTTTTTTTTTACCTGGTGATCTGGCCAGTAAGACTGTTTATCACCAGAACTGTCTGTCTTGCAGATACAGCAGTTAGAGATTTGAGACAAACCACCTACCACTGACAGAGGTGTTTACAATGATCATGCACACTGGAGCTCATAAACGGCAGTTGTTTGGAGTTTGGGCGTTTTTTTTTTTGTGTTTTTTTTTTTTTAACAGCCCATAAACTCCACTCTTTTATCCTATGTATCCATGCACACATGGAAGTTTTTGAACTTTTAACAGCAGTGGAGTTTATAGGCTGTTTTCTGAACGCCATAAAATCACGTTCAGGGGTCGTTTTTCTGACCACAAAAAAGCCAAACCATCATAAACGTCGATAAATGCTCAAAAACATGGCTCAACAGCATTTAATGTTTTTGATCCATTGCGAGAGAAAAAAAAAAAGCTAAAAAAAACCCTGCAAATTGCTAAAAGGTGCTAATAAACGCTATTTCAAAAACATTGAAAGACTCGCTACAAAGCCACTGGCGTTGTTATAACGTTATTTTAACGTCCAGTGTGCATGGAGCTTTATCCCGAGAGGAACAAACCTGTTGCTATAACCGCTTAAAGGACAAGTTCACCTTTCATAACATGTTACACACATATTCTGGGTGTAACATGCTATGAGTGCAGCGGGCCCCGCACCTCCCTGATCCCCCGCTGTGCCAGCGAGCTGGGTATCTTCTCCATCAGCTAGCTGTCAATTTTTTTTATTATTTTTTAAATGTGGCTGTGAGGGGCTCCACACACCCAGCTCACCCACCGAGCTGCGTCACTCATTCACAGCGCTCTGTGAATGGAAAACTACAAGATCTGGCAGCCTTTGTGGCTGTCGGCTTGTAGATTTAATGAACTACCACGGTGCTGTGAGCGTTGTGGTAGTTCATTCATTCTTCCTGTCAGCATGTATTGGCTTCCTTGTGCTAGGTATGAGCATGCACAGACACTGACAGGTCTGCAGGAGACCTGCATGGCATCAGCGATCTGCTGATCGATGGTGCAATGCTTTACTGGCTCCTGCAGCAAATAATAATAAATGCACTTTTTTTTTTTTACCTGCAAAAAAAAAATGTGTATTATTTTTTTCTGAAAAGGTGAATTTATCCTTTAAAAAAAGTGAGCTGGAGTTTGGCTTCAATTTGTTAGTGTATCTAAATTTGCTAGTGCATTTAACACTCCCTTCCCCCTAAACTGACAATTCTGCAATCCAAAGATGTCTCTCTTGCTCCTTTGTGCATATTGTGATGTCACGGGCACATGCACACTGTGCTCTGAATTGACAGCACACTGAGCGTGGTACCACAACTTGACTTCCGCAGCAGTGACTAATTCAGGGCCTGGACACTCAAACAGCCAGAGCCTGCGAACCCGGAAGGAAAACCAGGTGCGGATGAAAGCAGTGACCGCGTGTCGCTGGAGGGCTTTGTTTAAAGGGAAGTCTGTCATAATGTGCTAGTATGCAATGCACATACTAGCATACTGTGTCTATGGACGCGAGCGCACCCGCAAGGTAACCCCCAGGGAGAGCTCTTTTCCTGGGGGGTTTACCAATGCGGGGATGAGACGCGAGCGCCGCCAGGGGACCCTAGAAGACGATGATCGGGGCCTCTCTGTGCAAAACGAACTGCACAAGTGGAGGAAAGTATGATATGTATGTTTGTTTAAAAAACAAAAAGAGGGTTTACAACCCCTTTAAACTGCCCGGGATCCCACTTATTTTTATTTTAATGAAGCAGTTTACTATCGCTTTAATTCTGCTTTAATTATGGCTTGAAGAAAACATTTTTTTACGCAGGCTTACATTGCTAACCTCCCTCTGGCTTTTTTTGGCTTAAAGCAGAACTCAAGGAACTGCCTTACTTTAAAAAAAAAAGTCCATTGAGGTGAGTGCCATCTCATGGGCTTATCTTTTATTTACTGATAGTCTTTCTGACTGCTGGGGGTACAGCTAGTGCTCTATACTCCTGGCACTCTGATAGGAGTGATGCTGTATCCGGTCCGCCTGTCCCTCCATTAACAGAAGTATTTGTACTTTGTGAATGGGTTCATGTAATACAAAGTGTTCCGTGATTGGGTAAGGAGAAAGGAGGGGTTGGTACGGCGGTTGCGCACGACTCTGCAGCTTCTGTATCATAGACCTGAAGGTCCAGCGTCGGAGCACTGGAAATATAGAAGTAGCTGCACTTCCAGCGCTCACTAAAACTGTCAAATTTAAATAAAAGAAATAAGTTCATGAAGTGGACTTTAAATACTTCGAGACACAGATGCAGAACATGTATTTACTGCATTATAAATGGGAACTTCTGATCTGCAATTGTTCTTGAAAAGTATATTTGAAAATTTTGATGCCAAAGTGTTAAGATGACAACCAGAGAACTAGACCAGGCCACTCCATCAGGAACGTAGCGCTATTCAAAACAATGTTCTATTTCGCGGTAATACTTGCGGTCAGAATGTTTATCAAGTGCTGGTTCACACTAGTGCAAATTTTTTTTTTTTTTTTAGATTTGTAAACCGCACAAAAGAAGACAGTTGTCAGGTGCACGTATAAACTCCATAATTCCAGAAAATGATAAAACAAAGTGTGTTTGCCCAGGAATTACTTACAACATACAAGAACCACCGCCTCCGTTCCCTCGGTCACACCAGAATAGCAGGAAGATCAAGGAATTACAGGAGCGTTCACAAGCGCACTCAGAATTCATTGAGAAGTACGACCCATCTGATGCTGTGGCAGAGCCCTGTATGGCCGTGCAGTTTTTAACCACTTCCCTACCGTGCTATTTATATCTATATCCGGCCTGGTATGAAAGTGGTTATACCAGAATCGTGGTTGAGGCTCCAACCATGATCCTGATGCCATGTTTTTAGTCACGGTGAATTCTATTCGATGTAAAAGCAATGCTGAGCGGCTAAGCAGCTGCTGGATTACTTTTACAGGTGGCCAAAGGGGGGTCCTACCCTCTTCCCACCGCCATCTTTTACCGGGGCTCTTCTGTGCGATCGGGGAGTTAAAGATGAGACTGGCAACATTGGCTCCCTCGGACACAGTGAGAGGAACTGATGATGTTCCTCCCACTGTGTCATGTCAGAAACCGGAAGCGACCAGGATTTAGTCACTTCTGGTTTCGGATCTGGGTTTACTGGCTAATCTGTGTCTGGCTGCATTGGAGGCCAGAGGAGAGATCTGGGGTCTATTAGACCCCAGATCTATCTTTAAAGAGTACCTGTCACTGCCTATTGTCATAAGGGATGTTTATCTCTTGTGACAGCAATAAAAGTGTTTAATAAAAATTAAAGAAACTGTAAAAATAAAAAAAAGTAAATAAAATAACCAAAAAATTTCAAAGTGCCCCCATGCTCATGCGCAAAGTTAAATTCATGCGTTGGTCCCGCGCTTATATGTATGCAGTGCAGTATCACAGCGAATGTCTGCATGAGAGCAGTCCTTTTTAGCACCATCCCTCCTGTGTAACTCTAAACTGGTAACCTTTAGGCCCCTTTCACACTGGGTCGGCGGTAAAACTGCGCTATTTTTAGCGCCGCTTTAGTGGCGGTTTTACCCCCCTGCTAGCAGCCAAGAAAGGGTTATATGCTGGCGGTATAGCCGTGCTGCCCCATTGATTTCAATAGGCAGGAGCGGTGTATACACTGCTCCTTCACCGCTCCAAAGATGCTGCTAACAGGACTTTTTTTTACCATCCTGCCAGCGCACCGCTCCAGTGTGAAAGCCCTCCGGGCTTTCATACTGGAGACACCACAGCAGCGGCTTTTTCAGCGCGCTTTGCAGGCACTCTTTTTAGCGCTGTAGCGCCTGCAAAACACTTCAGTGTAAAAGAGGTCTAAAGCTATTTTCACACTGAGGCGCTTTACAGGAGCTACAGCGCTAAAAATAGCGCCTGTAAAGAGCCTCTCCTGTCTCTGCAGTGTAAAAGCCCCTAGGGCCTTCACACTGGAGTGATGTGTTTGCAGGACGGTAAAAAAAAGTCCTGCAAGCTAAATCTTTGCAGCGCTGTAGGATCGGTGTATATGCGACGGTTTGCCGGCAGTTTTAACTCCTTTTTCGCCTGCTAGCGGGGGTTAAAACTGCCCCGCTAGTGGCCGAATAGCGCCACTAAAACGTTAGTAAAGCGGTGCTAAAAATAGCACTGCTTTACCCCCGACGTCTGCCTGCCCCAGTGTGAAAGTAGCCTTAAGGCTGGGTTCACACTGGTGCGACACGACAGCCGTCCTACTTTGGATCCGACTTTGCCCTGCGACATGAAGCCGGCATGTGTCCGACTTTCAATGAACGGGGATCCGACTTGGATCCCCGCCAATGCCCGGCATTGTTTGGTATGAATCTTTAGGGGGAACTCCGCGCCAAATTTTAAATAAAAATCCGGCATGGGTTCCCCCTCCAAGAGCATACCAGGCCCTTGGGTCTGGTATGGACCTTGAAGGGAACCCCCTACGCCGAAAAAACGGCGTGGGGGGTCGCCCCCAATCCATACCAGACCCTTATCCGAGCACGCAGCCCGGCTGGACAGGAATGGGGGTGGGGACGAGCGAGCGCCCCCCCCCTCCTGAACCGTACCAGGCCGCATGCCCTCAACATGGGGGGTGGTGCCTTGGGGGAGGGGGCGCGCTGCGGCCCCCCCACCCCAAAGCACCTTGTCCCAATGTTGATGAGGACAAGGGCCTCTTCCCGACAACCCTGGCCGTTGGTTGTCGGGGTCTGCGGGCGGGGACTTATCGGAATCCGGGAGCCCCCTTTAATAAGGGGGCCCCCAGATCCCGGCCCCCCACCCTATGTGAATGAGTATGGGGTACAGCGTACCCCTACCCATTCACCTAGGAAAAAAGTGTCAATTTAAAAAAAAAACACTACACAGATTTTTAAAGCATTTTATTAGACAGCTCCGGGGGTCTTCTTCCGACTTCGGGGGTCTCTCCGGTTCTTCTCCACGCTCTCCGGATCTTCTGCCGGGCTCCTCCGCTCTCTTCTGCTCTTTTGCCGCTCTTTTGCTAAAGCGGAGGAGCCTGGTCTTCAATCTTCTGCCTTCTGCCCTCTTCTCCTGATGTTGACACGACGCTCTCTGGGGCTAGAATGCTCTCTGTGCGCTCTGCTCTGATTTATATAGGCGGTGACCCCGCCCCCTTAAGCCGTCGCAGTCCCTGGGTATGCTGGGACTGTGACGTTTTAGGGGGCGTGGTCATCACCCGGTGACCACGCCCCCTTATGCCGTCATAGTCCCAGCATGCCCAGGGACTGTGACGGCTTAAGGGGGCGGGGTCACCGCCTATATAAATCAGAGCAGAGCGCACAGAGAGCATTCTAGCCCCAGAGAGCGTCGTGTCAACATCAGGAGAAGAGGGCAGAAGGCAGAAGGCAGAAGATTGAAGACCAGGCTCCTCCGCTTTAGCAAAAGAGCAGAAGAGAGCGGAGGAGCCCGGCAGAAGATCCGGAGAGCGTGGAGAAGAACCGGAGAGACCCCCGAAGTCGGAAGAAGACCCCCGGAGCTGTCTAATAAAATGCTTTAAAAATCTGTGTAGTGGTTTTTTTTTTTAAATTGACACTTTTTTCCTAGGTGAATGGGTAGGGGTACGCTGTACCCCATACTCATTCACATAGGGTGGGGGGCCGGGATCTGGGGGCCCCCTTATTAAAGGGGGCTCCCGGATTCCGATAAGTCCCCGCCCGCAGACCCCGACAACCAACGGCCAGGGTTGTCGGGAAGAGGCCCTTGTCCTCATCAACATGGGGACAAGGTGCTTTGGGGTGGGGGGGCCGCAGCGCGCCCCCTCCCCCAAGGCACCACCCCCCATGTTGAGGGCATGCGGCCTGGTACGGTTCAGGAGGGGGGGGGGCGCTCGCTCGTCCCCACCCCCATTCCTGTCCGGCCGGGCTGCGTGCTCGGATAAGGGTCTGGTATGGATTGGGGGCGACCCCCCACGCCGTTTTTTCGGCGTAGGGGGTTCCCTTCAAGGTCAATACCAGACCCAAGGGCCTGGTATGCTCTTGGAGGGGGAACCCATGCCGGATTTTTATTTAAAATTTGGCGCGGAGTTCCCCCTCAAGAACATCTGAGCACAAGTCGCGTGCCGAAGTCGGATCATGCAAGACGGCAATCCGACTTTGATCCGACTTCAATGATAGTCAATAGGCTGAAGTAGGATCAAAGTCGGACCAAAGTAGTACAGGGAGCATTTCTAAAGTCGGAACGACTTGTGTCGGACCAGTTAGGACAGCTCCCATAGGGAAACATTAAATTTCACACGTCATGCGACATGAGCTCCCAATGTCGGAGCGTTTGTCGGACCAGTGTGAACCCAGCCTAAAGCAGTGGTTCTCAACTCCTGTGCTCAGGACCCACTAACAGGCCAGGTTTGCAAGATAACTGAAATACATCACAGGTGATATCACTTGCTGTTTAGTGATTGCAGTATTCTAGTCTGCATCTCCCCAAGGTAATAATAAAAATCTGGCCTGTTGGTGGGTCCTGAGGACAGGAGTTGAGAACCACTGCTTTTAAAGACTTTTAAAGTGTCCCCTGTGGAAAATGTAAAGTACTGTAGTTTGTCGCCATTTGACGGGCATGTGCAATTTTGAATCATGACATGTTTATCTATTTATTTGGCCTAATATATCTTTTATATTTTAGCAAAAAAAAATGGTTTTGTGTTCACTAAAATTCATTTAAAGTGTATAACTTTTTCCAAAAAATTTGCATTCGAAAAACATCCATATGACATAAAGATTTATTCTCTAGGACCTCTGCTTTTAAAAAAATATATGTTTGGGGGTTCTAAGTAATTTTCTAGCAAAAAATACAGTTTTACATGTGGGAGAGAAATGTCAGCATTGGCCCAGTTGGCAAGTGGTTAAATTGTGACAGCGGGTGCAGAGAGAACATCCCCCACCTGCTATCACACTGGGGGATCAGAGGGGCGCAGGCAGGTGCTCTTTGGTAACATGTTACACCCTAAATACGGATGTTGCTAAGGGTGAATGTAATAGCTGTCCATACACTAGTTGATTTTTGTCCTGCATGAATATTAATAAAAATATTAGTTCTAACATTCTCAGTACATTCAATGGCTTGACAAATGTAGTTTGAAAGTATGTCCAAATTTCATTTACTTTTAACATTCGATTTTTTTATTATATCTAATATTCTTAACAGAAAACCATATACACGGTTAGTAATTCTTTCGTTCGAGAGAAATTTTTCATTCTGCTGCTTCCAATTTTCTGTTCATGGTTGAAAACAGACATCGATTTGACCCCACGAATGGTAAAAAAAAAAAAAAAAAAATCGAACAAATGATCCTAAAAGAAAACATTTCAAACAAAATTCTATTGATGTATGACCAGCTTTACAGTAAACCTGCTGATAGACACACAAAAGGTGGTCAGAGGTTTCTTTGGAAAGGAGTAAGGCCCCTTTCACACGATCGGACCGTTCAGATCCGCCTGTCAGTTTTGACGGCGGACCTGAACGGGCGATCCATGTTAGCTTATGGACCGTCGGATGTCAGCGGAGACATGTCCGCTGACATCCGACCCCGTCCGATCTGCTAAAAGCAGACGTATGGCTCTACGTCCAGATCCGTCGCTATCGGATCGGGTGAGATCTGACGAAAACGGACACGCTGTCCGTTTTCGTCCGATCCCTCCATAGGCGGCAGCGGCGCCTGACAAGCCCCTCCCCGCTCAGTGAGCAGAGAGGGACCTGTCATCCGCCGGCTCAGCGGAGATCAACGGACAGATCTCCCGCTGAGCCGGCGGACCGAGGCGGGCTCCGTAGAAACTGAGCCCGCCTCGTGTGAAAGGGGCCTAATGGTGATAATGTCTATTTTGGTAACTATGTATATTAGGTCATGTCTTAGGCTCGGTTCACACAGGGACGACTTGTCAGGCGACCTAGTCTCCTGACAAGTCGCCTCCCGTTCTGTGCTATGGAACCGTTCTAAGGGGAGCGACGCAAGTCGCTCCGACTTAGAAAAAGGTTCCTGTACGACTTTGGGGGCGACTTGCATAGACTTCTATACAGAAGTCGTTTTGCAAGTCGCCCGGGCAGTCGTGTGCAGGTCGCCTCTGTGAGGCGACCTGCAAGTCGAGCCGCCTCTGGTGTGAACCGAGGCTTAGGGCCCTTTCACACTGAGGCAGTTTTCAGGTGTTTTAGCGCTAGAAATAGCGCCTGAAAACTGCCTCCTATGCTGCCCCAATGTAAAAGCCTGAGTGCTTTCACACCCGGGCGGTGCGCTTGCGGGATGTTAGAAAATGTCTTGCAAGCAGCATCTTTGGGACGGTTTGGCAGCATTTTTTAGGGCGGTTTAGGAGCGGTGCCCCTGAAAAGCACTTCGGAAGTGCCGCAACACGGGGCCTTTTAACCCCTTCTTTGCCCGCTAACAGGGGTTTCACACGCGGGCAGTCTCAGTGTGAAAGCCTTAATGAACCTGATGGCTCACATTCTAAGAAGGTTCCCTTTCAGCAATTTTGAAATTCGTTCTACGGTAAACGTTAATTTTTATTATTTTTTGGTCTCTTGATTTAGACAGTAACAGGTACTCTACAAAGCCTGTGTACAATCTGCAAAGATCAGAAAGACTCAGTATTTTTCACATTACCATATATTCAGTTCACCACTGAAGTTTCCTGTACCTTTTTCTCTCTGCATTGTGTGTGGAAAATTGCTGCTATGTTTAGTCTTCGACTGACTAAAAAAAAAAAAAAAAAAAAAAAAAGCTTTTACTGTATGAAGAGCTGAAAGTGTTGGTTAATAATTTATATGAGGCTGTTCTTGTGTGGGAGCTCTTGATATGAGGCTGAATGTGATGTGTGAAGCAAGATAACATGAAGCTTCCATCTCCCAAGATGTCTGAGCAGATGTGTTGTTGAATCTCCATGTTTGAGATCGTTATCTGTCAGCATAACCTGGCCGGACCTGCTTTGATGTCTGTGTGTCCACTAGAGGTGCACCGAATGGAAATTTTGGTACTAAAAATGACAGTTTAAAAAAAAATATATATAATATAATTTTTATACATAATATATTTTTTATATATTATAATATTTTATATATATATATATATATTTATATATATATATATATATATATATATATCTCTATATATATATATATATATATATATATATATATATCTCTATATATATATATATATATATATATATATATATATATCTCTATATATATATATATATCTCTATATATATATATATATATATATATATATATATCTCTATATATATATATATATATATATATATATATCTCTATATATATATATATATATATATATATATATATCTCTATATATAGATATCTATATATATCTCTATATATAGATATCTATATATATAATTGTATTATATTTGACTTATTTAATTAATAATATTGAATTTCAAATTATTGTCTGCTGTTATCGGCACCTTTCGTGCAAGAGAAACTCTGCTTTTTTATTTTTTTGTTTAATGCTATGTATGTCTTCACACTGGTCCGTTTTTGCGCTTTGCATTGTGTTTATCTTGTTTGCCGAATTTTTTGGTCAGTTAAAAAAAAACGTACCTCCCTGTTGAAATGCATTGAAAAAGCAACACGCATCAGTGTTGTTTTTGATGCAGTTTTTGAGTCATATGGCATATGAAAAACACAAAATAAGTACAGCAGAATTGCGGTACAATCGCACGTGTTTTCAGCGCCATTATCGGCGCTTTTTTTTCTCGAACGGCAAAGTGCCAAAAACACCATTTTCGTGCGATATCTTTCGGCCACATCTCTACTGCCCACCGCTTGTTTCTTCCTTTCTCCATCTAAACACAGCAACCATCAGAATAATATATGGATATTTTTATAGCCAAAGCAATCAAGTTGGCCATAGGTGGATCACAATGTGGTCGGCTCAGCAGGGACCAGCCAAATTATGATCCATCTATGGCCATACCTGGTAAAGGGCAGACAATCCAAGGATTGTGTTGGAAAATTTTGCTTTGGTCAGCACTTCAGCCAATGGGCTGACAGGTGTATTCTGCTGTCAGAGTCCCCGCTGTCAGATGACAATGACGCAGCGGAGGGGATCCACACATTCAAGGTGGATGGGAGAAATCCATTTAGATTCTAAAGTAGTACTACATATTTCCCATTGAAAGCAGGCTGATCGACAAAATATGGCCAGTTTGCGAGAGTAATTGCTTTCAGTGGTAAATATTTTGGGCTATTCGTAAGTTACTGCTGTTTGAAAATGTTTTCCTCTATTCTATGCATGTAGTTTAAAAAAACTTCTGTATCCTGGTGTGTTACATTAGACAAATACCAACTTCCACTAGAAAAGCTGGCACTTTAGTCTGCCCTTTGCCTCTTGATTTTTGGGGCTCGTTCACATCAGCAGCAAGGACTGCCACAGCTTTGAAAAGTAATCCTCGCTCGGATCACTTTTCAGAGGGGTTTGGCAGATGGTTATGATGCACCTGTTTTAACCCCTTAAATGTCACTACCACATTCCAACCATGTGCATTACAGTTGCAGCAGAACCCTGGTCACTAAATGGGTCTTGTTTGTGTCTGCCATGGGTTGCAGGAAAGAGAATCGCTCGATTCCCCGATCAACAGAGTTTGTGTTGATGGGGAAGTTCCTCCCGTGGAGCTATTGTGTTCTCTTGTCAGGAGAAGGTGTTTACATTTTATGTAAACCTAGTTTATTCCAAAAGGAAAAAAATGTTTGCTGTCACTGCTTATAAAATATTAAGTGAAGTTTGGCTTCAATTTGTTAGTGTGTTTAAATCTGCTAGTACATCTCACACTGACTGCTGGGCTCACAAGGCTGGAGTGAGATTTGTGAATACTGAGCTGCTCACTGTAGTTGCTGGAGAGAAAACTGTACCCCAGCCCTAAAAAATCGATTAAAATCTTGAATCGAGCTGAGAGGTCAAATCGATTCAAAATTTAAGCAAATCGATGTTTTCCGATTTTTATTATTTATTTTTTTTTGTGTCTGCTCCGCTTATGCAGTATGCTCTTTGGGCAGTCAGATGTAAACGGATTGGGTGTCCGTTTACACCCGACTGCCCTCCGATCCAACCAGGAGAGGAACGGATCCCCTTCCATTTGTTCATACCATATTAAGAACCATATAACTTAAAGTGGAGTTCCACCCAAAAAACAAAAATACCTGGCAAAAATCTAAACAAAAAAACATTTGGATATTTTTTTTTTTTTTCACTTACCTCTAAATGCCTGTTGCTAGGTGGTCCCTCGTAGTCTGCTTCTTCCTTTGCCTGGGCTGGTGACATCACTTCCCCCTCGGCACAGGAAGGGCTCCGCTCTGCTCCCTCCCTCCTGTCAATCATCTGGGACCCATTACAGGTCCCAGGTGGTTGAGCGGCCAATCACGGCGCGCGGTGCCGCTCGCGCATGCGCAGTGGGTGCCAGGCTGTGAAGCCACAGCCCGGCGCCCAAAGTTGAAATGCCGGCGCCGACGAGCAGACGTAGGGGGGACGAGCCGGGCTTCGATCCCCCGCATCGCTGGATCCAGAGACAGGTGAGTGTCCAATTAAAAGTCAGCAGCTGCAGTATTTGTAGTTGCTGGCTTTTAATTTTTATTTTTTTTGACGGCCCCCCTGGGTGGAACTCCTCTTTAATATCCATGTGCTTTTGATGCAGTAACTGGACTGCATGTGGTGTGAACTGGCCCTTCAGCCTGGGTTCACACTATTGTGAACAAAGACATTACATGTGATTCGCACCACGTTGCTGTGCCGATCACATGCGATGTCTGTGCAATGTGAATTCAGCCTTATATTGTATAGCTGAACTCGCATTGGATTCACACGAAAAAGGTGCAAGAACCTTTTTTTTTATTTTTTTATTTTTTTATTTTTTTTTATTTTCCTGCACTGGAATCTGATCCGATTCCTGTCCAAGTTCGCACTGCGATCTGCGAACCGGTTTGGGGGTGTCATTAACTATTGACACCCGCAGCAGTTCACATAGGGCAGTGTGAACTGCCTACGAGGGAGATGGGGTGCGAGAGCCGGTGTTCTGCCGAGAAAGTTCCCCCCGACGGATAAGGACTCCCCTGTACTGCGCAGGCGCAGCGCTTGCGCAGTACGAGACGCCGAAGCTGAACAGCTGAGAGTCAGCTGTACACGGCGCCTGTAACAGTGCCCCTCGCGGGCTCGATTCACTTGCCACGCTTCGGGCACGGCCTCGCTTTGCCCGGCATAGTTTTATTCAAACTCTATGTCCACTTGGATGGTGGGGCTTGAACCTGGACTCAGGCGCTGTGTAGAGCTGACGTTCAGCTGTTCAACTTCGGAGACTTTTGGCGGCTCCGTAGTCGTTCGTACTGTGCAAGCGCAGCACAGGGAGGTCCTTATCCACCGGGGGAACTTTCTCGGCAAGACACCGACACTGGAATCGCGCTGGTTCCTGTATCGCAATGGTGTGAATCATCCTATTTTATCTTCCTAAGAAATAAGAATGTAAATAAATAAGAATGTAGCTAAGCCAGCATACATGTAAAAATGTGCCTGAAGGAAGACTTGTGGCATTCAGTCAGATTTTACCTTTATGATGGCAGGAAAAGCAAATTTTGAACACTAGGGGCAATACACAGCTTTTAAATTCTTTTGTATAGGACGAAATTTGTATTTCAGACCAAGGCTGTGTCTAATGTATGTATTTATTTATTTTTTTTAGTGAAAGAGTTTCTAGCCAAAGCCAAAGAAGACTTTTTACGAAAATGGGAAAGTCCGCCCCAGGTGAGCATTTCTACTTTTGCATGAATTTCAGATGTTTAGGGCAAATGATGGCAACAATATAAAGTCACGATTGTTTAAAGTGATTGTAAGGGTAATTTTTTTTTTTAAATAACAAACCTATCATACTTCCACCGTGCAGCTCATTTTGCAGAGTGGCCCCGAACCTGCTCTTCTGGGGTCCCTCAGCGGCTCCTCCCCACATCAGATAACTCCCTAGGAAAAGTGCTCTCCCGGGGGATTACCTTGCGGGCACGCTCCCAAGTCCAGCATTCAGTGTCCATAGAGGCCAAATGCAGGACTCGGCCCCAGTGCCTGCGTCATTGGATTTGATTGACAGCAGCAGGAGCCAATGGCTGTGCTGCTATCAATCTATCCCATCAAGAGCCAGGAGCCTGTGACGAGAGAGACAGCGCGTCCCTGCCAACTGAAGGGGTTCAAGGTAAGTAAAACGGGGGCTGGGGGACTGGTGACTGCCAGGTGTTTTTCCACCTTTAATGCATAAGATAAAAAAAAAATTTAAAAAAATTGCCTATTCCTCACAACTAGCTGAGCTTTGAAGAATTCTCTCTTCTTGAAGCTTGAAAGTTTGTTTGAAACTCCAGGCAGATAAAAAGACACAGTGTAAGTACCTACATTTGGAGTTGGTTTCAGCCCCTTGCAATCCCTGTCCTGCATTCTGGAAGAGGGAGAAGCTGTAAAAAGAGCCAGTCAGTTGTACTGTGATGCTTATGGTGCTGGTAGGAGGGGAGAGAAAAATGATAGAGGTGAGCTCATTCATGTGCTGCTTCTCCATTCACTGTCCAGTTACAGGCTGGGGGGAGGGACAAGACCTGTAAGTGTTACTTAAAGCTGATCTTCAGAAGAAGTTTAAATGGTTTGGACCAAGCAAGTCCAAACTAACCATTTATTTCCTAAGGGCTTGTTCACACTTGCTCAAAATACTGACACTTATCAAACGTGCCTATAGCATTAACGTACGTTAATAGGTGCGTTTGATAAGCATTTAATGAGCGTTAAAAATGCTCTCCCAAACACCCAATGCACGTTTGCAGTGCAATTGACATGAGTTTTTGACACGTTAAAACTGCACCACAAATGCCTTTTATTAACTCCTAATGTACTAATGCCAGTGCGATTGCGGCACGTTACCGCAGACTTGAATGAAAGGAGTTGAAATGCTTCAAATCTTTCAAACTCGACATGCGAACGCTTCATATTTTTTATAATGTGAACAGCACTGTGCCCTGTTCATATTCTCAACTGCATAGGCATTTGAGGAGCGTTTAAAAACGCCGCTCACGTGCCTGCTTTTAATGCCAGTGTGAACTAGGCCTAAGACATGCCGTATTTTGTATTCTCCGAATGAAGACAAAGCTTCCTCTGACTGGCTAAGGCAAAGAGGGGAGCGGATGGCATCACGAACTTCGTCTCAGCCAGTTAGAGGAAGCTTTGTCTTCATTCAGAGATTACAAAGCTTCCTATGAATGGCTGTGTAGCGCTAAGCCCAATTCAGTTTTGTTCTGGCAGTGGGACAGGAAGTTTGTGTCCCACTACTGGAACACAGTAGGCTTACATACAGGTCATACAGAACTGAGAGGTGCTGCATTGGTTAGTGAATGAAATTGTTTGGACCAGCTTGATCCAAACCAAGTTATTTAACTTCACTAAAAGCTGGAGATTAGTTTTAACTTCATCTGGTCATCTTCCCTGCCAGACAAGGCTGTGCTGTGTAAATTTTAGCACTAGATGGACAGGAATACAAATCCCCTGGCAGGTAAACAGTGCCTTTGTTTTGTTTTATCTTTTTTTTCTGGAGTTCAGCTTTAAATGTCGCTCTTCAAAGCTGCACATTCCTTCATCACCCAGCCCATGCTCCTCTTTGTTTAGCAGCCAAGAGCAAAAAAAATACCCACATTTTTGAGGATGGAGGAGCCACGTGTCTCCTCCACACCCCACTTTCTTTTCATGGGATGGTGATGATTGACCCAGTGCTGTCATGTGGGGTTGATGAGAGAGTCCTTGGACCTGTGTATTTTCAGACTGACACAAAAGTTACACAGGGCTTCATTTCCTCATCCTCGTGGCCAGACATGGTGTGGGGGAGCAGAAGGAAGGTATGTGCTTGCTGTTGCAATGGATAGCATTAAAGTGAATTTGTTGCTCTTTTGACAAAGTGCAGGTTCACGGTATTGTTTCAGAGGTGCAGGCAGAACAGTGACACAGTGTTTTTCCCTTTTTGCCGTTTAGCAGCACTAGGGTTACCGGCTTGAATCCCAATCATGACACTACCTGCCTGGAGTTTGCATGTTCTTCCTGTGCCTGCGTGGGTTTCCTCCGGGTACTCCAGGTTCCTGCCAAACTCCAAAGACATGCTGGGTAGATTGGCTCCTGTTTAGTATGAGTGAATGTGAGTTAGGGACTTTAGATTGTAAGCTCCTTGAGTGCTGGGATTGATGTGAATGTACAACATATACAGTGCCTTGAAAAAGTATTCATACCCCTTGACATTTTGTCATGTTACAACCAAAAAGGTAAATTTATTTTATTGGGATTTTATATGATATAACAAAGTGACACATAACTGTGAAGTGGAAAGAAAATGATAAATTTCAACATTTTTTACAAATATCTGAAAAGTATGCGGTGCATTTGTATTCAGCCCCCTTTACTCTGATGCCCCAAACTAAAATCTAGTGGAAACAATTGACTTCAGAAGTCTTCTTAGTAAATTGGGTGAGTCCACCTGTGTGTAATTTAATCTCAGGTTATAAAAAAATATCCCAAGCTTTAATCATGTCACGGAACACTGTTAAATCCACCATCTGAAAATGGAAAGAGTATGGCACAACTGCAAACCTACCAAGACATGGCCGTCCACCTAGAGGCCCATGGTAAATCTGGAGGAGCTGCAGAGATCCACAGCTCAGGTGGGAGAATCTGTCCACAGGACAACTATTAGTCGTGCTCTCCACAAATCTGACCTTTATGGAAGAGTGGCAAGAAGAAAGCCATTGTTGAAAGAAAGCCATAAGAAGACCCATTTGCAGTTTGTGAGAAGCCATGTGGGGGACACAGCAAACATGTGGAAGAAGGTGATCTGGTCAGAGGAGACCAAATTTTACTTTTTGGCGTAAAAGCAAAAAGCTGTGTGGTGGAAAACAAACACTGCACATCACCCTGAACACCCCATCGCCACAGTGAAACATGGTGGTGGCCGCATTATGTTGTGGGGATGCTTTTCTTCAGCAGGGACAGGGAAGCTGGTCAGAGTTTAATAGGGCGATAGATGGAGCCAAATACGGGGCAATCTTAGAAGAAAACCCATTAGTTTGCAAAAGACTTGAGACTGGGGCTGAGGTTCACCTTCCAACAGGACAACAAACCGAAACATACAGCCAGAGCTACAATGGAATGGTTTAGAACTTTAGATCAAAGCATATTCGTGTGTTAGAATGGCCCAGTCAAAGTCCAGACCTAAATCCAATTGAGAATCTGTGGCAAGACTTGAAAATTGCTGTTCAGACGCTCTCCATCCAATCTGACAGAGCTTGAGCAGTTTTGCAAAGAAAAATGGGCAAAAACTTCACTCTAAATGTGCAAAGCTGGTAGAGACAAAAAGACTTGCAGCTGTAATTGCAGTGAAAGGGGGTTCTACAAAGTATTGACTCAGGGGGGCTGAATACAAATGTACACCACACTTTTCACATATTTATTTGTAAAAAAAATTTAAAAACATTTATTGTTCTCCTTCCACTTCACAATTATGAGTCACTTTGTGTTGGTCTATCTCAATGGTTAAATCACAATAAAATACATTTACGTTTTTGATTGTAACATGACAATGTGTAAAATTTCAAGGGGTATGAATAAGTTTTCAAGTCACTATGTAAAATTGTCAGCGCTGTTTAAATACCTGTAATAAATAAATTACCATAGAGAATTTTTATAGTGGTAATTAACTCAAAATTCTAAAAAAAAAAAAAAAAAAAAAAGACTGGCAGGATTTGTATGACCATACCGTTTAGCAGTAATGTAAATTGAGCCGTGCATGCCCAGCTCAGATTACATTTAGGCCCTATGCACACACGGGGCCGGATTAACATGGGGGCTAGTGGAGCTTCAGATCCAGGCTTACCTTAAGATAGGCCCGTTTGCTAAAAAAAAACAAAAAACGATTGACTTCGAAGGTCGTGGCTCGGCGACCAGGGGTCACAGAGACCCCAAATTTCAGGGGTAGATAGCCGAAGACCTACCGCACCACTGATCAAAATGAGGCTCCTATCATCTATGGTTCCGGAGATATGGGGCTCCTTACGCAGCCTGTCAGAAGCTGTATACAGAGCCGCCGGTTTAAATACAAGCTGACACACTCTGTTTACATTGTTTGACTTTCTCTAAGTCTGCTGCAAAACTACCATTCAACAATGTAAAAAAAAAAAAAAAAGGCGGCAGTAGCACCTCCATGAATGCCTGTCAGCTGCTGCTATACCACTCGTTGAAAAGCAATCCACCACAGATCACTTTTCAGAGGGCAGTAAGCATTACCGCAAATGTGAAAGAAACTTGACACACATCATCCATTTCACACTCCCCACCAACCAGGTCACTCACCAGCCACTGCCCATGTTAGCCACCTCCCTTCAACTTATCTCACAGGTGACCATTTCCCAACCTGCAGATGACAGACCCTACTCAAAAAGATATCACTCCCAGTTACTCCTCCCACCCGCTGACTGATATCCCTCCCTGACCACCTCATACCCCCCCCCTGCTGACAGACCTCTCTCCCCAGCCTGTCCCCACACACCCTCTCACCTTCTGACGTGTGGATGGGGGAATGACTCTCGCAGTGTTTTTGTGTTCTACCAGTGGGGGGCCTTCCCTACCCACACAATACAATGATCAGTGTTGCGGGAAAAACCTGACAGGCTGGCTGTACTCAAGTTGATTAATTGACTTGTGTACAACCAGCTAGCCCATACATAGATCGACTATGGCTGGTCTCTGCTTAATTGGCTTAATTTCAATCCATCTATGGCCCGCTTAACGACTACGTAGTCCCTAAACATCCTTCCTCAAACCTTTACATTTTTCCTTCCTAGATTCCTTCATCCTCCTCACCTATACATAGTGCCCACTATCATACCGTCCACACTCCTCTCCTGTACATACTGCCCACTGTCATACCCTCCACACTCCTCTCCTGTACATACTGCCCACTGTCATACACTCCACACTCCTCTCCTGTACATACTGCCCACTGTCGTACACTCCACACTCCTCTCCCATACATAGTGACCTGTCATACCCCCCCACAATTCTCTCCTGTACATAGTGCCCACTGTCATACCCTCCACACTCCTCTCCTGTACATACTGCCCCATAATACCTTCCACCCTCCTCACCTGTACATACTGCCCCCCATAATACCCTCCACACTCCTCTCCTGTACATACTGCCCACATAATTCCTTCCACCCTCCTCTAATGTACATACTGCCCACTGTCATACCCCTCACACTCCTCTCCTGTACATAGTGCCCACTGCCATACCCTTCAAGCACCTCTCCTCTACTTAGTGCCCACTGTTATACTCTCCACATTCCTCTCCTTCACCTGCACATACTTCCCACTTTTATACCTTCCATACTCCTCCCCTATGCCTCTTACCCACAAAACATGAGGATATTGAATATCTTTATGTTACCAGCTCTAAAATGGGCTCACTTTTGTTAGTTTAACTAAAGGAAATCTTCTCAGTCCTCCTATTCTGCCCATTTTTAGTACTCCTTTAATTTTGTGATTACTACTGTGACTTATAGGAGATATAAGCTACTCTAAATATACCACTGGTAAAAAAAGTGTCCCTGAAAATATGTTTCAAATATTGGCATCTATGCACTTGGGCACTGCCCTATGAGAGGCTCCTGGGATCCTGTGATATTAAAGTGGTAGTAAACTTTGCTAACATTACTACTTTTTAGAGGCCCTGAGGTAGGTTATGCCATAATGTACTAGTATGCACAGCATACCTGTCAGACTGAGCCCTGCAGCGATGCGTTGTGATCAATCGGCGGGTCCCGGGCGCTTCCATCTTCATCCAGTCTTCCTTCCGGGATCTGTGCCTTCGGTCACTTGCCTTGGCCGGGCTGCGACTTCTGCGCATCCTCTCTCATCCCCTCTCTCTCATCCTCCCTCCCTCCCTCCCTTTCTCATCTTCCCTCCCTTTCTCATCTTCCCTCCCTTACCCCCTCCTTCCCTCCCTTACCCCCTCCTTCCCTCCCTTACCCCCCTCCCTCCCTCCCTTACCCCCCTCCCTCCCTCCCTTACCCCCCCTCCCTCCCTTACCCCCCCTCCCTCCCCCCCCTCCCTCCCTTACCCCTCCCTCCCTTACCCCTCCCTCCCTCACCCCTCCCTCTCTCCCTCCTTCCCTCTCTCCCTTACCCCTCCCTCTCACCCTTACCCCTCCCTCTCACCCTTACCCATCCCTCTCTCTCGCCCTCACACCTCCCTCCCTCTCGCCCTCACACCTCCCTCCCTCTCGCCCTCACACCTCCCTCCCTCTCGCCCTCACCCCTCCCTCCCTCTCGCCCTCACCCCTCCCTCCCTCTCGCCCTCACCCCTCCCTCCCTCCCTCTCGCCCTCACCCCTCCCTCCCTCCCTCTCGCCCTTACCCCTCCCTCCCTCCCTCTCGCCCTTACCCCTCCCTCCCTCTCGCCCTTACCCCTCCCTCCCTCCCTCCCTCTCGCCCTTACCCCTCCCTCCCTCCCTCTCGCCCTTACCCCTCCCTCCCTCTCTCTCTCGCCCTTACCCCTCCCTCCCTCTCTCTCTCGCCCTTACCCCTCCCTCCCTCTCTCTCTCGCCCTTACCCCTCCCTCCCTCTCTCTCTCGCCCTTACCCCTCCCTCCCTCTCTCTCTCGCCCTTACCCCTCCCTCCCTCTCTCTCTCTCGCCCTTACCCCTCCCTCCCTCTCTCTCTCTCTCTCTCTCTCTCTCTCTCTCTCTCTCTCTCTCTCTCGCCCTTACCCCTCCCTCCCTCTCTCTCTCTCTCTCTCTCTCGCCCTTACCCCTCCCTCCCTCTCTCTCTCTCTCTCTCTCTCTCTCTCTCGCCCTTACCCCTCCCTCCCTCTCTCTCTCTCTCTCTCTCTCTCTCTCGCCCTTACCCCTCCCTCCCTCCCTCTCTCTCTCGCCCTTACCCCTCCCTCCCTCTCTCTCTCTCTCGCCCTTACCCCTCTCTCATTCCCTTTCCCTCTCTCTAACCGCTTGCTGACTGGTTCACGCCAAAATACGTCGGCAGAAGGGCACGTACAGGCATATTAACGTACCTGTACGTTGCCCTTTTAAGAAGCGGCTTGTGGGCGAGCAGGTCCCACGCACTCGATGTCCGCGGGGATACCTGCAATCGTCTCACGGAGAGGAAGAACGGGGAAATGCTGATGTAAACAAGCATTTCCCCGCTCTGCCTAGTGACACTGATCACCGCTCCCTGTAATCTGGAGCTGTGATCAGTGTCGTGTCACACATAGCCCCTCCCCCCCACACTTAGAACACATCCCTAGGACACACTTAACCCCTACAGCGCCCCCTCCTGATTAACCCCTTCACTGCCAGTCACATTTACACAGTAATCAATGCATTTTTAATCGCACTGATCGCTGTATAAATGTGAATGGTCCTAAAATAGCACTGAAAGTGTCCGATGTGTCTGCCATAATGTCGCAGTCAAGATAAAAATCGCCGATCGCCGCCATTACTAGCAAAAATGAAAAAATAATAAAAATGCCATAAAACTATCCCCTATTTTGTAGACGCTATAACTTTTGCGCAAACCAATCAATAAACGCTTATTGCAATATTTTTTTTTTTTACCAAAAATATGTAGAAGAATACATATTGGCCTAAACTGAGGAAATATGTCTTTTTATATATATTTTTGGGGATATTTATTATAGCAAAAAGTAAAAAAAAGCGTTGTTTTTTCAAAATTTTCGCTCCTTTTTTTGAATATAGCGCATAAAATAAAAACCGCAGAGGTAATATCAAATACCACCAAAAGAAAGCTCTGTGGGGGGAAAAAAAAACATCCATTTTGTTTGGGAGCCACGTCGCACGACTGCACAATAGTCAGTTAAAGCGACACAGTGCCGAATCGCAAAAAGTGCTCTGGTCTTTTGCCAGCCAAATGGTTCGGAGCTAAAGTGGTTAATTTAATTTATAACAAAAAATTGTTTGCATTTTTATTTATTTATTTTTAATAAAAAGCCCCACCACAAGGCCCATAATGATCTTAATCCGGCCCTGTGCACACAGGGCTTTAAAAAAAAAAAAAAAAAATGCTTTTACAGGCATTTTATTTATTTTTCTCAGCCTGTAAAAGCACCCCTGTTAGTCTGTGTGTCCATGCACACATAAGTGTATATTCTGTCACAGTCTGTGTTCATGCACACATAAGTGTATATTCGAAGAGGAACGTTTACAGGCTGAAAAAAACATCACCAGCATGTTCAGGAGAGGAGCTTTTTGTCAAACAATGCTTGATGTGCGTAAATGTGCCTAAATACTAGACATATTTAGTGCTTGAGTGTTTATTTCAGTGGCCAGAATAAATGAATATTTTGGCCAGTGGAATCCACAAACGCGCCTAAACACATATTCGCCATACATGGCTTTAGGCGCCTTTTTCTAAGCTGCTTTTTCCTGCCAGGTGTAAGGCATTCGGAGGAGAAAAAGACGCCCCGGGGTGCATGAGGCCTTATGGCACCGGCTCTGTGCCGTGATGCATTGACTCTCATGCGCATGCACAGGACTGATGTAATTGTGGTCCTGCCATTCAAGCAGCCAAACAGAGCGAACCTGGAATAAAAAGACTGAGAGAAGATGGAAGATCTCAAGCGCTGACAGCCCAGCACTGCAGGCCATCCCTTGACAGGAGTGTCTGTCATGGTTTGCTAGTATGCAGTGCACACCAGCACATTATGGCATAAACCTGCAGGGACTGTTTCTTAACAAAAAAATTATTTATTTTTTTTGCGGATTTTAATAGCGCTTTAAATGCAGTGTAAATTTTAAATATCTAATTTTCTTCAACCTCAGTATCAGAAAACCACAGATGCCTATCCCTGACAACCTTCAAGGCATTAACAAACTTCCACGTGCCAGGCATTGATCTATTGTATCCTGTTTGCACGTATCAATATGTTGTGTTATAAGCAAGTATGGCAGATAAAGAAATCACTTAAATTCTGAGCTGTAGAGTATCTTTTCAGGCAGCGTCAGTCAATACCCTATTAACAGAAGAAAATCACAAAGTACTAACGAGTTAATAATAGTACCTCCCAGAATAGCTGCCTATGTACTACAAGCTTCCCTCCTTATGTTTTGAGGGCTGGCAGATACTAGATTCTATGTTTTGCATTTGGTGGTTTTGCTGAAAGATTGGCCACTTCTAGATAAGTCTGCAGCTTAACTAAATCGGTAATGCAAATTCTGCTGCAGAGGTCTCTAATTTGCTAAACAAACCCATCCCATAAATATCCAGAAAGTTCCCGAAAATGGATATCGCACCTTTCCATGACAACTGAAATTGCCAAAGCGTTCTCATGAAAGAAAGCGACCTAAGCTAGCTATACACTAGAGCTGCGCGATTCTGGCCAAAATGAGAATCACAATTTTTTTTGCTTAGAATAAAAAGATCACGATTCTCGCAACGTAAAAACTTTCACTTTCTACAAAAAAAAAAAAAAAATGGGCCAACTTTACTGGTTAGTTTTTTTTTGTTTTTTTTTAATTCTTTTAAGTAATTTTTTCCAAAAAAATTGCATTTGAAAGACCGCTGCGTAAATACAGTGTGATATAAAATATTGAAACAACCACCATTTTTATTCTCTAGGGTGTCTACTAAAAATAAATATATATATGTTTGGGGGTTCTAAGTAATTTTCTAGCAAAAAAAAAATGATTTTAACTTGAAACCAATAAATGTCAGAAAAAGGTTTAGTGTTGGTTCACACTGAAGAAGCGCGACTTGCAGCACGACTGCCTCAGGCGACCTGGACACGACAGGGGCGGCGACTTGCAAAATGACTTCTATATAGAAGTCTATGCAAGTCGCCTAAAGTCGCCCCCAAAGTAGTACAGGAACCTTTTTCTAAGTCGGAGCGACTAAAGTCGCTCCGATCAGAAGGGTTCCATTGTACAGAACGGGGCGCTACTTGTCAGGTGGCTAGGTCGCCTGGCAAGTCGTCCTAGTGTGAACCGACCCTTAGTGTTTAAGTGGTTAAACTTTTTTCACTTACACTAAAGTCTATTCCATTGACAGATTGTTACAATGTTTACATTTAGTTCAACTGATGAATGTTTTGATTCTTGGGAGACTGTCACTTTAGTCAAGATCAGGATAACGATTCTTGATGATTAATCGTGCAGCTCTACTATACACTAGTACATTTTCAATGGACGTTTGTATGAATATTCATACAAAATTCTTTGTACATTCAATTGCTTCATAATTTAGCTTGCTTTTTCATTTCCATTTTGGAATTAATGTCATTTCCCAAACAAAAACCACATACACTGTTCGAAATCCACTCATTCGAGAAAAATGTTTCCATCCCGCTCCTTCAAAATTTTCTGGTTGCTTTATTCGAAAACGAACGTAGATGTGACCCTATTAATGATTCATGTATAGCCAGCTTTACGCTCTTCACCTAATCACAGCAAAGTAAAAGTGGTTTATAAGAGAATAAAGAGAAATTTGAGACCGGCGTCTACAATATATACTTTGTAGAAAAACATGTTTTATGGCCTGCACACGCGAGCCGAAAATTGTACGAAAAATACCGCTTTCGAAGCAATGGTATGATAATCTGATTGTTAGTACACAGTTTTCGTTGGCCGATCACGACCGTTCATCCGATATTATTGGACAAGCACGAAAAGCTTGTACAATACCAGATTGTCCAATTTTATTTTTTTTTAAAGTGGTTGTAAGCCCATATTAAAAAAAAAAAAAACACCCTGTAAGACAAAGGCATAATGAGCTAGTAGGCATCCTAGCTCATTATGAAATACTTATCTTAGATCATAGCTGTTTCAGCGGTCCCCGTACACCGATGTGACCAGCGACATGTCTCCCGCAGTTCTTTCCAGGTTTGCGGGCTCTGGTGCAGTGAGTGGCCGGAGCCGCAATGACGCGCGCAGGAGCCGCCGATTACGGCACAGGCCCTTTAGGAATGGCACGATAGAGCCGTTTCTTCAGTGCGCATGCACCGATAATGGCGCAAGTGTATATGGTAAATATCTCTTAAACCATGCAGGTTTAGGAGATATTTACAGTACCTACAGGCAAGCCTTATTATAGACTTACCTGTAGGTAAAGGTTGTGTAACTACATGGTTTAAAACCACTTTAATCAGTACAGCTGTCATCCGAAAATACATTACAACACGTCCAAATTTTTATTCTGTTGTACGAGAATTCTCGTAACTTAATCTCTAACTTGTGACTAGCAAGCGAAAAAAGTTGTACAATCTGAAGGTCGATTGTGGGATCGTGTGTATGGGGCATAAGCACAGGAAGCTTTCTCACTTCTTTTTTTTTTTTTTTTTTTCCCTTCTCACAACTGTGGTTAATGGAGGAATCCCCCTTGGCGGAACAATGTATTATGACAGCCCCTGATCAAGAAACTGTTTCCAACAGGTCCCTTGAACAGAAGTCGATCAAACAATTGACCTCCGTTGAGCAGGGACTGGCCAAATTTCGATCAGTGGGTGACTGTCCCTGCTCAACGGAGGTCAACCTGCTGAATTCGGTCTGTGAATGGCCAGCTTTGCTGTTGTACCTGCCAGTGGTGGTAGTTCTGTACAGGCAGCACACACAAGTTTTTTTTTTTGTTTTTTTTTTACCTTCCTGCATAGAATGCAGGAAAAACTTCAACCTTTCCAACCACTTTAAAATGTGTTCAGTAAAAATCTAAGGAGCCCTGTTCTCCAGGGTTTGAAAATAGCGGATGGCTAGTCTGAGATTTATCTGTACAGTCCAGGATATCCTCCATCCAGCATTTTTGAGCCCCGATGAAGACCCCTTGGAACCTCCCAAAATGAATTTTTCACTGAACGTGTTTTTAAAAAATATTCTTGACAGTCATTCATTCGAAGCTCACCTTGTATCTTTCTGCCACACAAAATGATGGTCATCCTGGACAGCTGCTTTGAAGCTTAATGCCTTCCTCATGTCCACCATTTTCTGTCCTTTTATCTCCATTTCTTTATTTTTCTTCTCTAAATAATCACTGTGGCTGAAAGCTCAGCCTGTGGAATGTGAACGTGTGTTCAAATTAATACACTTGAAACCCTTTTTATTCTCCAGCATCGTTTTATTACATTGTGATAGCTGCAGCAGATGTTCTGCGCTCAACATCTGTACGGATTTGTATGGTACTCAGGTTATAAAGTTATGTATGACATGATTTATACTTTTAAAAACCTTAAACTATTGGAAAATAATTCATTTTTACACTAGTCAAGGGTTTCTGCAGGAATGTAATGGTGTTATAAGTGTGGAACAAACAATTTTGATTTCCCTTGAATTTTTTTTTTTTTTTGACCTTGCGCCTTCTAGTTCCATCCGTCTTCCTTGCAAGTTTATTCATGAGCACCATAGATATTGTTTTCAGCCATGCTGGTGCAGAAATCTTTTGTCATTCACTCTACTTATTAAACTTTTAGACCCAAAGCTGCACACATACTTTCACCTAATAATGTAAAGCAAACCTTTTAGAATATGACAAACTGTCCTGCATTGCCTTCACTAAAGAAACCACTGGGACTTATTGAGAGCAGATGCTGGTGCAAGTGTGAATTTGGGCTTTACCTTATGCAGAGGACCTGTCACCAGCTCAAAATATTGCAGATAAAAGCCCAGAAAAATCTAGTATTTTTTTAGGGGTGCACCGATTGGAAATTTTGGTACCGAAAATGCAGGATGCACTTTGCTGAAAACCGAAAATGACAGTTTTTAAAAAATATTTATAATTGTATTCGACTTTTTAATTAATATCATCAATTTAAATGAATATGAATTTATTGTTGGCCATTATTGGCACCTTTAGTGCAAGAAAAGCTCAAGAAAAATGCAGTCTGCAGTCTAAAACCATCTCTTGTATCATGTCTGCAATCTCTTACTAAAACTTAAACACATTGCTTAATGGTTTTGGCAAAATTTTCCATTTGGTGCACCTCTAGCAGACATGATACAAGCGATCAATGCAGCCTAGCCAGTGCGTGGAGCTGGATTTGAATTGCCTGGGCCGCAGTACCAATGTCCCGCCTCCTGTGATCACGTCACACTAAATCAAAGTCCCGACATTGGATCCGTGTGCCATCTATCACAGGAGGCGGGACATTGTTACTACGGCCGCCCGGACAATTCAGCTCCCTGACACAGGGAGATCACCGCTCTGCAAAGAGAGGAGGAGGGAGGGGAGAATGAATAGCCTCATAGAATCCTCATACATATAATGTAGATGAAAAGAGGGTAAGCTTCAATTAAATGAACCTACGGTGTCACTGGAGGTTCCTGGAGCAATGAGGAGTCTACGGTACCCAACGATGAAACAGTGCAGCGTGAGGGGGCGCTAATAATCCCTCTGCACTGAGGGGTCGTGACCCGCTGGCCGGTGTGGTCTGGATGGCGTGCTGATGGAGGAAGTCGGTGATCACGTCTGTGGTCAAAGTGCCGAACCGCTCTCCACAAGGCTGCTCACTGTGCAGGCTGACGTGCAGATGGGTGTGGAGGGGGGGAAACCGTGGACCGTTGCCAGCGGTTTAGACATTAATGGCTGTGTGTTGAGTTATTTTGAGGGGACAGCAAATTTACACTGTTATACAAGCTGTACACTCACTACTTTATATTGTAGCAAAGTGTCATTTCTTCAGTGTTGTCAGATGAAAAGATAGAATAAAATATTTACAAAAATGTGAGGGGTGTACTCACTTTTGTGAGATAGTTAGTGTGTGTGTGTGTGTGTGTGTGTATATATATATATGTATATGTATATATATATATGTATATGTATATGTATATGTGTATATATATATATATATATGTGTATATATATATATATATATATATATATACATACATACACACACACCCACACCCACACCCCAGGAGCTTAACCACTTGACGCCTGCGATATACCCGAATGACGGCTACAGCGCGGCCTTCAAATTCTGGGAGTGCGTACATGGACGTCCTCCCATTCTCGCACTGCCTGCCGGCTGATCACAGAGCAGGGTAAACGGCCAATCACAGCGGGCCCTTTACCAAGTGATCAGCTGTTAACTAATGACGGCTGATCATGGAATAGAAAAAAAAAGAAGCCAGTTACCAGCTTTTTTTGTTAATTTTTTTTTTTTCATGCTGTCAGCATGAAGAAAAAGAATAAAGCCGTTAATGGCTTCTGTTAGGAGGACATTGGTTCCCCTTCTGCCCATGAGTGCCATCTATCAGTGCCCATCAATGCTGCTTATCAGTGCTACCTCTCCATGCCCAACAGTGAAGGAGAAAAATGACCGATTTGCAGATTTTTAAAACATAATATAAAAAACATTTTTCCTATTTTCTAAATTTTTGGTCTTTTTTTTTTTTTTTGTTAAGCAGAAAAAAAAACTGTGGTGATTAAGTACCACCAAAAGAAGAAAGCTCTATTTGTGTGTGAAAAAAATTGATAATTTCATTTAGGTACAGTGTTGCATGACCGCACAATTGTCATTCATAGTGTGAGAGTGCTGGAAAATGGCCAGGGCAGGAAGGGGGGTATAAGTGCCCAGTAAGCAAGTGGTTAAATTCCTTTAAAATGTGTACACTTTCATGCATTACATCATACCTATTGGTAGAGCAGTTTATACAGAGACGAAAAAAGGAAAGCTCCTTTTGCATCATGGGATCTGAGCATTATTTTCCTGGTTCAGCTCCAATCAGTTATGAGATGTTGTGGAGGAGTGGCCATACACAGGAACCAAACTTCTATTCCTTCTTGTGCCAATGGCAGATAAGAGGCATATGGACAAGATATGATGTCTGATCTAGGAAATGTAGTGATGTTTTAGGTAGCTTTTATTTTAACATTGATGTATTTTCTGTTGGCCCACGTTTGAGGTTTACTTGTACTAATTACTGTTAGGACGTTTACATTTTACTCGCTTGGTGTTTGTTGTTGGATTATAAAATTTTATATAAGGCTTTTGTATATTCTCTTTAGTGGTCACCTGTAGACCAAAGCATGCGATTTGCCCTTAAAGCATTTAACCCAAAAAAAAAAAATGGATCCTGCTCCTTTTAAAGCATGTTATACAGCACAGTGCTTGTGCTATGTAATTTGGCCCCCTGTATCACCTGAAATACCTGGCTGATCCTACCAGTTTCTGCCTTCCCCTCTGTAAGCTGACCACGATATATCAGGGCTACTGAGCCCCTAGCCCTGAGCCCCTACACTGTGGTTGGCTTACGTGCCTCTGTTATAAGCTGCTATCTGCAGCTTTCCTCTGCCTCCCTCTGTCCTCCTCCCCCTCCCCCCCCCCCCCCCAGCCTGTCAGCTCACACTAGCGCTGCTCTGCTCCTCTCCCTGCTGCTTCAAAGCTATCTGATCTTTATATCATCCCCTTCCCTTTGTTTTTTTTTATATAGATATATCTATATATAGATATATATCTATCTATATATAGATATAAATTTAAAAAAAGCTAATTTCTACCTCTTTTAACAGCATCTCCCAGCAATCACATGACCCCAGGCTCTCTCCTCCTCTTCTCCCTGGCTGACGTTGGCAGGGGAATCTCTGCCCCACCCACTGGAGCTATCAGACAGGGAGAGCAGAGAGCCTGGAGGTAAGTGATCGCTGGGAGATGCTGTGAAAACCGGTAGAAATTGGCTTTTTTTTTTTTTTTTTTATAAAGCACAGGCACTAGGATGCAGCTTTTTATCTATCAGAGGGGACAATATAAAGATGAGATAGTGGCTTAACCACTTTAAAATAAATCTCTCTATTGTAGGAAAGTGTCAACCCATTCCTCCAGAAAATTATACTCGCCAGTCACCGCTCTGCTCCGGGTAGGAGGGAGCGTATGACACACCCATGTAGCAGTGCTCTGGCCAAATTGTGGCCAATCATCAGGCCTGAACCCTGACCTAATCGGGTGGAAATTTTCCAAATCTGGAGGTTACCCACGCTGATCTCCTGCAATGTGGGGGTGGCGAGGGATCACAGATGGATGCGTGTCACTTTTCTAGGGATGAGGGGCTATCAGCAGACATTGTCACTTTTGCTCTCAATAGGCATACATTGATCAGCCATAACATTATGACCATGGAGAGGTAAAGCGAAAAACTTTGATTATCACGTTACAATGACGCCTGGAATTGGGTGGGATATATAAGGCAGCACTTGAACTTGTTGTCCCTAAAGTTAATGTGTTTTAAAGCAGAAAAAATGGGCAGGAGTAAACATTTGAGTGACTGACAACTGCTGAATTGTAATGGCTAGACTATGGGGTCAGAGCAACTCCCAACACTGCAGATCTTGTGGGATGTCAGGACCAGCCAAAAATGGTCCAAGGAAAGCTGGCCTGTGTAGTCTGCTCCAATAGAAGAGCTACTTCAGCTTAAATTGCTAAAAAAGTTAATGCTGGTTCTGATAGGTGTCAGAACACACAGTGCATCTCAGTTTGTTGTGTATGGGGCTCTATTGTAGCTAGGGTCAGAGTGTCCATGCTGACCCGTGTCCACAGCCAAAAGCTCCAACAATTGGCATGTGAGCATCAGAACTGGACCACAGAGCAATGGAAGAAGGTGGTTTGGTTTGATGAATTCAAAAATGGTTTGAGGAACACAACCACGAGTTTTGAGGTGTTGACTCCAGCGAGTTCACTCGGTTTCCTTCATTGGATCATTTTTGGTAGGTCCTGAGCACTGTAGACTGGGAGTATCCCACAAGAAGTTCTGGAGTTCTGGAGTTGCTCTAGCCCTATTTAGCTGTTACAATTTGGCAATTGTCATAGCTGCTTAAATTCCTACATGTGCCCACGTTTTCTATTTTCAACTTTAGGGACATCATGTTCATTTGCTGCCCAATATATCCCACTCACTTTCAGGTGCCATTGTAATGAAATGATCAATGTTATTCACTATATGTATCCATGGTCATAATGTTATGGCTGATCAATGTATGTGTTAATGTTAAATGAGGTCTACTAGTGGATTCATCCACCTTGAGTTTGGAAGTTGAATGGATCATTCCTGATGGTAGAACTCTGACTGTACCACTGTACCATGGAAAACAGGACATCATGTGCCTTAGTACCATGTTAAACACTTTTGACTATATGTGACATGCTGTGCGTATGTTATGTGACCTGTTGCCTATTGTGACTTGATCAGACCTCTGATCAGAACGGATGTATGTAAAATCTTTAAAGTGGTTCTAAAGCAGGGTGGATTTGATTTAAATCTTGATTTAAATCACTAGTAAAAAGGCTCGATTTAAATCAACTGATTTAAATCATAATAAACCATAAATATATTGCAAAAGAAAAAAAGGTGAACAAGATGGTAGAAGTGCAAATGTGCTGAAAAACGTCTAGATTTTAAATTTCGGGTTCCCTATGTAACCTTAGCCGCAAGCGATTGGCTTTTTTTTTGTAGTGAAGACCAATGAAGTAGAAGCCAAGCGGCTGAACCCACAACAGATTGGAATGGTGCCACACAGCAGGATGGTGCAACAGTTGGTCTGATATCTGATTTAAAGATTCAGTAATATTTTGCTTCAGTCTTGCAAATTCAGACAAATGCTTTAGCTCTGCTCTGTGCTGACTGTTTGTTTTTTTTTTCTTCACTTTACTTTATATGCGTTGATGCATCATTGCTAGAATTGTACAAATTTGTGAAGAAGACTTTAAGGAAAAGTACACTTGTCCTCTCCCAGCTTCTCTCTTCCATCTATCAGTACCAGGGATGAGCTTAGGAGTGTTCAGATCCTAGTCCGAACCCACCTGAGCGCTGTCAGTGGGCACCGTCAATCGTACGTGGCCGAGGCATCCCCTGCAGCCGAACATATATACAAGCCGTTAACATTTATACATGTACAGCCATTCACTTGTATGGGCGGCTGTATACTCCACCTGCAGCTCCCAAAGTGTGGGAATATGTCGAGGATTTTTGGCTAGTAGACTTTGCAGCTTCAAGATGTCCTTGTGCCTCTTGTATTTAGACAGTATTTACTTATCCTGGAGTTCAGCTTTAAAGTGATTGTAAAGTCTTGGGTTTTTTTATGTTGTTTTTTTAAAATAACAAACATGTCATACTTGCCTCCTCTATGCAGTTGGATTTGCAGAGAGCAGCCCAGATCCTCCTCTTCTCGGCTCCCTCTTTGCTGCTCCTGGCCCCTCCCTCCTGTCGAGTGCCGCCACAGCCAACAGCTTGCTATGGGAGCACCCGAGTCGAACTGCAGCTCCAAGTGTCCACTCAGACATGGAACTGCCATTCGGCCCCACCCCCCTTTCTTTGCCTGCAGCAAAGCACTTTAAAAAGAGAAGTTCGGGATTGAAAAAAGAAATTTATACTCATCTAAGTGTCCCCCACCGCCTCTACACCGCGAACTGAGCGCTCAAAGACCGCTAAGTTCTCGGTCTACACTGAGCAGAGAGCCATTGACTGTTGGTCACCGCTCTCGGCTCTTCCCCCCCCTCACTCACTGGAGCGCAGGGCTGTGGAGGGGTCAGGAGCGGCTGGCTCAGGCTCCCAGTGGCACACCGAGTCTGAGCCAGATGCTTCTCTAGGCATCTGGGTGTGTCCCAACATAAGTCGGGATTTCTCCAGAGCCTGGACAGCCTCTGTGACATCAGCTGACGGCAAGCTTTAGCACACTGTTGGCTGAATACAGGTCACAGCAGTGTAGAACGAAGTGCACCCCTGTGACCCACAGGAGAAGTAGGGCCAAAAGCGCTTTAGCCCTACTTTAAGTGTAGAGCTGAAACAACTAATCGATTAATCGACAACTAATCGATTATGAAATCGATTACTATTTTCATAATCGATTAATCGTCCAGTAACATAATGGGGTTAAAAAAACTAAAATGAGCCACTTATAGTACAAAAAGAGCAAATAATCGCTACTGTAAATATTACTTTCACAGTTCTACAGTAAAAAAAATGAACCCTTTACAGTAGTGATTATCTGCTTTTTTTTTTTTTTTGTACTATAAAGGGCTGATTTTAATTTTTTTAACCCCATTATGTTACTAAACGTCTTAGACCTGGTTCACATCTATGTGTTTTTTTGGTGCTTTTTGCAGAAACGCACTTCAGTTCATTTATATGGTTTCCTATGGGACACGTTCACATCTACGCTTTTTTCAGCCACTGCATATTTGGAAAGGGTCAGGGACTTTTTTTTTAACGCAAACCGGTGCTTTTTTGGTTCAATATACTTCAATGGAGAAGCTGCAGAAAAGCATGTAATGCGTTTTTGCAGCAATTTGTGTTTTTTTTTATATCTGCCCAACAACAAATTGGCCAAAAAAAAAGCAAAAACTTTTTGCTCACTGCAAAATCACGTGTGCTAAAATCAAAAGGCACAGCAAAGAGCACTGCAGAAACAGATCAAAAGCAAACTACATAGGTGTACACCGAGCCTTATGCAGGCCACACGGTCAATTTTTTTCAGACGAAAAATCTTTGTACATTCGCTGAATAAAAGAATGTTGTTTGAAATTTTCACTTGTTTTTAACATTGTTTTTAAAATGAATGTCATTTCTGAACCAAAACTACATACAGTGTCTGAAAATTCCTTTGATTATTTCCAAATTTTCCCGTCACTGTGGTTGAAAATGAACGTTGATTTGACCCCACTAAGGATTAGAAAATCGAACTAACGTTCTTAAAATTACATTTTTTTTGTTTTTGTTTTTTAAACAAAAAAAATTTGATCTCTGAGTCTGATATTTACCATATTCAGTCTTTAATAGTATATACAGTATATATCTTCTAATAGTATATACAGTATATCTCTCCTCTAATAATTTATACAATATTTCCCCTCTAATAGTATATACAGTATATCTCTCCTCTAATAATTTATACTTTCCCCTCTTAGAGCCGGTTCACACTAGAAGCGGCACGACTGCCAGGGCGACTTGCAAGGCGACTTCTGTATAGAAGTCTATGCAAGTCGCCCCCAAAGGAGTACAGGAACCTTTCTTCTAAGTCGGAGCGACTTGCGTCGCTCCGATTAGAATGGTTCCATTGTACAGAACGGGAGGCGACTTGTCAGGCGGCTAGGTCGCCTGACAAGTCGCCCCCGTGTGAACCGGCTCTAATAGTATATACAGTATACCTCTCCTCTAATAGTATATACAGTATACCTCTCCTCTAATAGTATATACAGTATATCTCTCCACTATTAGTATATACAGTATATCTCTCCTCTAATAGTATATACAGTATATCTCTCCTCTATTAGTATATACAGTCTATCTCTCCTCTAATAGTATATACAGTATATCTCTCCTCTATTAGTATATACAGTATATCTCTCTTTCTGTTATTTTCAGAGTGGATTCGATATTTTGCTCCCAACCATATAGTTGGTTATTTATATTTACCACTGCATAGAGATATTTAAGAATACATTGCCTTTTTTTTAAAACTTTACATATTGACTAAATTATGCACCACATTTTTTTTTTTTTTTTTAAGGTTATTAACGGATTAATCAAAACAATAATCGGCCAACTAATCGATTATGAAAATAATCGCTAGTTGCAGCCCTATTTAGGTGTGACAGAGGGCTCTAAAGGAAACCTGCAATGACAGCATTAGGTAGGGAGCCATTTGTTGACCTTGTCTTTTGAAAATGGTAGGTGACTGGAAGTCATGTTGGTCCTCAGGTTTCAGTAACCAAAACAAGTCTGCAGGCAAGTTCTAATATCACTTTTTCTAATCTGTGTACTTGTTTTGGGTCAGCAAGGTATATCCAGAGGATCGGCATGAAATTTAGCATGTTCAAAAGGATGTCTTAAGCTCTAGCCCATGTTTTTTTTTCTTTTATGAAGATTTACCTTAAATATGCATTGAAATATATATACACTCACACTATATATTTTTATTTTTTTATTTTATTATAATTGAGATTTAAAGCAAAACATCACCCTTTGTCGTCGTCCTCTCCTCTTCTAACATTTTTGGGGGAGTACCTAGTTTTGCGAAGTTCCTACTTCCAGTAGGGTCGTCTACCGGCAACATCTTGGGACACAGCGCAGCTCACATATGAGCCTGGAACCGTAAGACCAGTAAAGAACCGATCTGGTTGAGGACAGTACTGGATCCCTGCACAGATAAGTGTCCTTTTATTAAGTCCGCAGTGACAGTATTTGTATTTTCTGACTTTTAATTTTTTTGCAAACACCCTGAAGATCCTCCTTTTTAAAGAGGGGCTTCAGCCAGGTTTCCAAAACTTAATTGTCAACAGAGTTAAATACTGTAACTGCTGACTTTTAATAAACAGACACTCACCTGTCCAGGCATCCAGCACTGTCCTCACCGGGGCTAGTTCTTCGCTGGTCTTTGGGTACCCGCCACTGGCATGTTAACTTTGGGAAGCTGGGTGTGACTCCTTGCAGCCAACTGCGCATGCTCGAACCACGCTAAACCTTGTGAATGGACACGCAGCCTCCTGGGACCTGTGACGTGTCCTAGAAGATTGCGGCCAGGGGGAGGGGCAAACATCTATTCTAATCACCTAGGTGGTCAGAGGAGGTATCTGCTCCCCCCCCCCAAATAAAATTGCAGATCTGGGGGGTTTTGAGAGAAGCAGAACTCCCCTTTTGGGTTAAGTACTGTTTTAAGCAGTGTAAAAGACCTGTATATGTATAGTGGTTGGTTGTTTGGTTCTGTTTCGTTGGCATTGTGGCAGTCCTTATGCATTTGTGTATCTAGCTTGCATACACGGTTCAGTCTTCTGCTGGCACTGTTCCAGATTTGACACAAACCTGTTAGTCAGCCTGGCTTCAGGTTGAATGCACTTCATTTGTGCCAAGTGACGTTTGTGTTTTTAAAGTGCAAGTTTCTTTTCACATTTTGTAAAAAAAAAAATAGCATGACTGTATTTTTAATTTATATGTATGTTTACAGAGACCCAGTGAGGATAGTAATATGTGATCTGTGAACACTGACTTGTTTCTAGGTATTGGCAATGGAAACTTGATCCTCATCTTTCAAAGTGCAAGATCCTGTTTGCATATCAACCATGAAAATAAAATAGGATCACATGACTGTATTCTCAATTTAGATGTACAGTTGTGCTCATAAGTTTACATACCTTGGCAGAAGTTATGATTTCTTGGCCATTTTTCAGAGAATTTGAATGATAACACAGAAAACATTTCTTTCACTCATGGTTAGTGTTTGGCTGAAGCCATTTATTATCAATCAACTGTGTTTACTCTTTTTTTTTTTTTTTTTTTAAATCATAATCGCAACAAAAACTACCCAAATGACCCTGATCAAAATTTTACATACCCTGGTGATTTTGGCCTGATAATATGCACTCAAGTTGACACAAATGGGTTTGAACGGCTATTAAAGGTAACCATCCTCACCTTAGATCTCTTTGCTTGTAATTAGTGTGTGTTTAAAAGGTCAATGAGTTTCTGGACTCCTGATAGACCCTTGCATCTTTCATCTAGTGCTACACTGACTTTTCTGGATTCTGAGTCATTGGGAAAGCAAAGGAATTGTCAAAGGATCTGCAGGAAAAGGTAGTTGAACTGTATAAAACAGGAAAGGGATATAAAAAGATATCCAAGGAATTGGTAATGCCAATCAGCAGTGTTCAAACTCTAATCAAGAAGTGGAAAATGAGGGGTTCTGTTAACCAAACCATGGCCAGGTAGACCAACTAAAAAATTTTTAGCCACAACTGCCAGGAAAATTTGTTTGGAATGCAAAGAAAAACCCACAAATAACTTCAGGTGAAGTACAGGAATCTCTGAAAACGTGGTGTGGCTTTTTCAAGATGCACAATAAGGAGGCACTTGAAGAAGGATGGGCTGCACGGTCGAGTCGCTAGAAGAAAGCCATTACTATGCAAATGTCACAAAGTATCCAGCTTACAATACGCCAAACAGCACAGAGACAAGCCTCAAACCTTCTGGCTCATAGTCATTTGGAGTGATGAGTAGAGCTGAAACGATTAATCGATAAAATTAATAATGAAAATCGTTGACGATTTTCATTATGGATTCCTTGGTCTGTATGCACCATCCTCCCTGCCTGTCAGTCCTGCCTCCGAGTGTTGCACAATCCCCTGTGTACAAGCCGCATTCTCAAAGCGGCACTCATGTGACCGAGCATGTCCGCCTCTCTCCTCCTCGCTGACGTCAGCGGGGTATTCTCAGCCCCGCCCGCTTTTCTGCCTTGCGGGAACAGAGAGAGCAGGGAGGCAGCGGTGAGCGCCGAGCTGCCATAAGGTAGCAGCTTACTTTTAAAATAAAGTGGCAAAACATTCAAACAATTGATTTTGCTATTTCTGGGAGGACAAGTGCCCCATTATTGGTGTTCGGGGGGGGGGGGAGTAGTAGTGCCCCATCATTGTTATTCCTAAGGGGGAATAGTGCCCCATCATTGGTGTTCGGGGGGGGGGGGGGGTGGTAAACCGTCATTTAGTTTTCCTGGAACGGGGAATAGTAGTGCCTCCATCATTGGTGTTCATGGGGGGGGGGGAATAGTGCCCCATCATTGGTGTTCCTGGGGGGTTTCTTGTACTATAAACCCCATCATGACAGGATACCTGTATATGGCCTGTGTAACACTCCGTTTTTGTCATTATTATTTTAAATAAACGAAAAAATGGCATATTACGTTTTTGGGGGGTGTTTTTATGACTTTTTTCCGATTAATCGAAAAAATAATTGGCCAACTAATCGATTTATGAAAATAATCGTTAGTTGCAGCCCGAGTGATGAGACCAAAATTTAGTTTTTTGGCCACAACCATAAACACTACATTTGAAGAAGGGTCAACAAGGCCTATAAAAGGTACACCATTCCTACTGTGAAGCACGGAGGTGGATCGCTGATGTTTTGGGGATGTGTGAGCTACAAAGGCACAGGAAATTTGGTCAAAATTGATGGCAAGATGAATGCAGTACGTTATCAAAAAAATACTGGAGGAACATTTGCATTCATCAGCCGGGAAGCTGCGCATGGGACATACTTGGACATTCCAACATGACAATGATCCAAAACACAAGGCCAAGTCGACCTGTCATTGGCTACAGCAGAATAAAGTGAAGGTTCTGGTGTGGCCATCTCAGTCTCCTGATCTCAATATCATTGAGCCACTCTGGGGAGATCTCAAATGTGCAGTTCATGCAAAACAGCCCAAGAATTTTTAGGAACTGGAGGATTTTTTGCCAAGAGGAATGGACAGCTTTACCATCTGAGAAGATAAAGAGCCTCATCCACAAATACCACAAAAGATTTCAAGCTGTCATGTTAAAGGGGGCAATACACGGTATTAAGAACTGGGGTATGTAAACTTTTGATCAGGGTCATTTGGGTAGTTTCTGTTGTGATTATGATTTAAAAAGACTAAACACAGTTGATAATAAATGGCTTCAGCCAAACACTAACCATGAGTGAAAAAAGTTTGTGTCAATCATATTCTCTGAAAATTGGCCAAGAAATCATAAATTCTGCCAGGGTATGTAAACTTATGAGCACAACTGTATAGCTACAGAGACCCTGGAAGGATAGCATTGTGTGCTGTGCCATCGCTGGCTCGCTGACTTGTTTCTACTATTGGATCTTTTAAGGCTGGATTCACACCTATGCATTTTTAGTACTTTTTGCATTTTGCAGATTTGCACTACAGTCCATCTAACATGGTTTCCTATGGAACACGTTCTGTAGAGCAAATCTGCAAAAAGCACTAAAAATGCATAGGTGTGAATCAAGCCTAAGAGACCGGCTCCATGTCTGTCACCCAAAAGCACCTAATGAGTCAATGGGGTTGATTTACTAAAAGGCAAACAGACTTTGCAAGTTGCACTCTACAATGTGCAGTTGCTCAAAAGCTTAGTAAATGAGAAGCTCTGTTGACTTCCATCAAGTCAAGGGCTCTGATTTCTAATTTATTTATTAATATTCTGAGGGCTGTATATGTTTAGATTTTTTTAAATATTTTTTTTTAAATATATCTTTGATTTATTTGCTGTGCAGCTGCTATATAAATGTAAGGAAAGGCGTTCCTCACTTGCACTGCTGAATTTCTGAAGCTGCTGTGAGCTGCACTGTACAGTTTAGAGACCCTAGCAGAATTTATAGCTAGTCTCTGACATCATACAACTTTACTATGTTCCAGACAACATTGCATCAGTTACAGGCACTGCAGTACATGCATAGCATAAAGTTCACATAGCCTGACATGTATATTTAGTGGCAAGTTTCGTACTGAGTGGAGTTCTTTTAAAATGGTTTGTCCATTTTTGTTTTTCAGAATACTGCCAGTCTAGATGACTTCGAAAGAATAAAAACGTTGGGAACTGGTTCATTTGGAAGGGTGATGCTGGTAAAGCACAAAGGAGCCGATCAGTATTATGCCATGAAGATCCTGGATAAACAGAAGGTGGGTCTATTAGCTGCACAGGACTTAGACGATGCTTTAGGCAATGTGATGCTACATTTTCTGTAAGTGACTTGCAAGCAAACAAGACTTCCCAGCACACTTGCCAACCAGCCTGCAAGACAACCAAATTGGCCCTGTCTAAGAGTCTCCATTTAAAACAGAGGGTTTTGTTTGCACACATTTGCAAATACATGCATAAGCCACAATGCCCACGTCACGGGACCTCTGTATACATTATATTGTGGTCCTAACTCTAAATTTCCTCTAAGTGAACTATATTGACTTTTCTTTGAACATGTGTTTTCATTTATTGAAGAATTCCAGTCATAATGTATTTGCTGTATAGAATGGGGATGGGTAAGAACAACTCTCAGGGTGTTGCAGTCCATGGCTGGAGTTTAATTTTTACCCTTTTTTTTTTTTTTTTTACTGGAGTACAGTTATCAATGGGGATCAGCCGCCCTTTACCCATCACTGTTTATAAACGACAAACGGATTAATAGCCGTCAGGCGGCCGACCCACCCAGTGATCTTGATGTAACGAGCTCAGCACACAGACACTGTAACTAGGCAATCAAGGGGGCTGGGTACCATGTGATCAATGTGATTGGTCATCACAGCAATCACACAGTACTCTTTACAGTGCTGATTGCTTTCCTTCCAACTGGGGAAGGATAGAGATGGAGTACTTTTCGATGGGGACAGAATGAATGGAACAGCAGCTACAGATTTCACAGTGACACAGGGATTTTTTATTTCCCCCCTCTTAGTATCCACTGATATCTGCCACTCCAGAGAGGCTGGAGGGTCAGATCAGGTCCGTCTGAATAACTGACAGGTGGACCTAATCAGATTGCCCGTGTGAAAGGGTCCTTGCACATAATATCTCCAATGCTGTGTCTAGTGACCTGTATATTATACCTTTCACTTCCCTTATCCTGCACATGTGAACAATAACCCCTTCCTCTCCATTTTGCCGCTTTATGTTACCATTACATTAAACCCTTCCGTTCCTCCTTCCTTGGTGTATGACTTGTACATTAAAGGATACGTTCACTTTTTAGGAAAAAATAATAAATGCATGTGTTTTTGCAGAAAAAATGTTCATGTATTTTTTTTACCATAGGAGCCTGCAAAGCATTGCACCCTCATTCAGCAGATCGAAGGTGCCATGTCAGGCTGCTGCACACCTTCCCTTAAGGTTCTGCCCATACCTCTGTACAGGCTTTCAGGTAGAAATCCAAAGGAAGTGTGAATGGGTTACAAGCCGTCTGCCACAGTGAAAGATTGGGACTTGTTGATTTATTCACAGATCAATGTAAATGGTGTGTCTATACACATCATTTATTCACATGTTACACCCTAAATAAGGGTGTAACATGTTCTAAAAGGTGAACTTTGCCTTTAAGGTATCTGGAGCACCATTCTCACTGCCGGAGACCCGCTCCCGCTGTGTACATTCAGCAGGTCCAGTGGACACTATGTCCACCGGGACCCGCCAATCGTTAACTGGAGAGGCAGAACGGCGTCTGCCTATGTAAACAAGGCAAATTGCCGTTCTGGGAGAGGGAAAGAGAGAGATCTTGTGTTTCTGACAAGCAGGAATGCTGATCTCTCTTTTTCGCCAGTCAAAAGCCCCCCACAGTTAGAATACAGGGGTGAAGTTTCCGGGGCTGTAGTGGTTAATGAATACCACCTTTAAAAGAAAGCTCTGTCTCACAAAATGATATAAAACTTTGTCAAACGTTATCCCCTCCCCTCCTTAATGTTACATTTGGTAGGTTTTTTAAAGCAAGTAAAAAGCAAAAAAAAAAAAAGCAAACTGCAATTTTTCAATATTTATGCTTTATGAGAAAGCAGGTAACGTAACAAAAATCAAGTATTACTATTTGGCTACGAAAGTGAAAATACACTCCAAAGTGGACCCAGACCCAAAAAGTTAATTTGCAGTGTAATAGAGCACATTTAGAAATTTTATGCCAAAGCAATATCCTAAAAATTACTTTGGCCCCTTTTACATGGACAGTTCGTTCCACCTGTCAGTTTTTCAGGATGTGCATCCATTTACATCTGATTACCTCCAAAAACATCGCCAAAAGGTTCTGCATCATTCGCCATTTATTTCAGACATATATGTGACCAATCAGATAGTGGGATGTAAACCGTAGCGTGTTCAGTTACATCCATAGCCCAACCCATAGACCTGCGTCTGTTAAAGTGTTAGAGCCCTTTCACACTGGGGCGGGGGACGGCGTCGGCGGTAAAACACCGCTATTATTAGCAGGGTTTTACCGTCGGTATGCGGTAAAACCGCATACGCTAGCGGCCGAGAAAGGGTTAAATACCACCGCAAAGCGCCTCTGCAGAGACGCTTTGCCGGCGGTATAGCCGCGCCGTCCCATTGATTTCAATGGGCAGGAGCGGTATACACTCCGCTCCTTCACCGCTCCGAAGATGCTGCTAGCAGGACTTTTTTCCCGTCCTGCCAGCGCATCGCCACACTGGAATGAAAGCGGCGGCACTTTCGGGTCGGTTTGCAGGCGCTATTATTAGCGCAATAGCGCCTGCAAACCGCCCCAGTGTGAAAGGGCTCTTAGTGAATGCAAACTAGAACTTTTTCATAACACTCCCTCCCCCCATGCTCCTACCTGTCCTGCATACCCAGTAATTTAAAAAAAAATATCTTTTTTTTTTTTTTTTTAAACCGGTCCAATCATGTGATTCCACAGCTCCAGCTCCCCTGTGTAAGGGAGCGCTCAACAACGGCTGTGAATTCCCAGAGCTGTGACCTCACACGTAGGCTCCCATGGCCCATCCCCATAAAGATATGTTTTAATGAGTTTGTTGTGAAGGAACTTAGAGGTTGTAAACCTTCCTGTAGTCATTGTACCTATAGGTAAGCCTAGAATAAGGCTCACCTATAGGTACTGTAAATATCTCCTAAACTTCCTCCGTTTAGAAGATATTTACTGTATACTGCGCCGATGATGTAATCGGCACATGCGCTCTGAAGGGACTACCATTCGTGCCGTTTCTTCAGAAGCCAGTGCCCTGACCGCATACGCGGGAGTGACTTTACGTGGCTCCAGCCAGTCACACAGCCGGAGTCTGCGGCCCCTGGAAGGAAAATGGAAGCGGCCTCCAGCGGGGACAACGCAGGCTTCGTTTGCAGGTAAATGCAACATAATGTGCTAGTATACAATGCATACCTAGCACATTATGCCTTTACCTTGCAGGGAAGTAATATATATATATATATATATATATATATATATATCAGAGTTTACCCCCTCTTTACAGAAAATCTGTAAGGTGAGTTTACACTGGACCCTCTCCCCATCCCTCCCGGTCCCACTGTACCAGAATGCTGCGATCTCCTGCTGTCAGACATCAAAATGCCGCTTCACTGGTCCGGGGGTTTTGAAACCCCTGTGGCTTAATCTCATGTCCGTATTGCTTAGCCAAACGGATTACAGAGATTCTAATTGGTCAGCACTGTCACATGGACGGCGCTGACCAATCGTAAACCATCTTGCCCATACTGTCAGCACTACAAGGAGAGGATAGAAAGCTGCCGGGATTTCCACATCTGGTGAAGCAGCTTTTCAGTGTCTGACAGCAGCCTATTGTGGCAATCTGGTACTGTGGGACCAGGTGGGATGGGTAGGGGGTCCAGTGTAAGGTCACCTTGCAGATTTTCTGTAAAGGTGAACTTGTGCTTTAAGCATCCTCACAGAGCCCTGACCTCAACCCTTCTGAGCACATTTTGGGATGTATCAAAACCCAGACAGCAAACCAGTTCTCTTCCTACATCAGTACCCCATGCTCTTTTTGCTTGTTTAACATTATAGCTTGTGTCTTTATGGACCTGACTTTGTGCACAGGGGCACACAAAAAACTCCAAAATGTTGTGGAAATTCTTGCCAGAGGAGTGGAATATTTTGTAGCCCTTAGGATGTCAACTCCATATTAACGCCTTGGGTTTTGGAATGGGATGTCCAACAAACTCAGATAGACATGGGTGGGTAAGCTAACAAACATTTTGGTTATGTTGTGTATGTGGTTTTTACATATAAGAGCCCCAACACAAGCACGTTTGCGTAAAAGTAGAACTATAGGCATTCATTTTGGATAGAGCTAGGGAGGCTTATAAACCCTGTTAGATTTGTTTTCACCTTCTGTGTCCCATTGCGGAGATTTCCCTTCACTTCCTGTCCCGTAGCCAAACGGGAAGGGAGAGGAAATCACTGCAAATTAAGGGAATTCCTTGGGGACACCCAGGTCATCAGAAATAGTGTCCCCATTGGAAGATTTCCTCTCTATTACTTTTCTGGGGATAGCCCAAAATTTGGGATTTTCTTTACTTTCACTTTTATCGATAATGGTAAACAGGACAAATGGAGAGGGTGAATCTCCATAACGGGGATACACGCAGCAATAAAAACTGACAGGTGTTCTAATTCATTGCCACTCTATCCAAAATTGAAAAAAGGTTATTTGCCTTTTTATTTATACCTTAAAGTGATTGTAAAGGTAAGAAAAAAAAATATAACAAACATATACTTGCCTCCACTGTGCAGCTCGTTTTGCACAGAGTGGCCCCGAACCTGGTCTTCTGGGGTCCTTTGGCGACTCTTGCGGCTCCTCCCGACATTTGATAGCCCCCTTGGAGAAGCGTTTCCCTGAGGGGGTTACCTTGCGGGCGCGCTCCCGAGTCCAGCATTCGGCGTCCATAGAGGTCGAATGCAGGGCTCGGCCCTGCCCCCCGGTGCTTGCGTCATTGGATTTGATTGACAGCAATCGGAGCCAATGGCTGCGCTGCTATCAATCTATCCAATCAAGAGCCGAGAACCCCGGGCAGAGAGACAGCGCATCCCCGTGGGTCAAGTTTAAAGGGATCAGGTAAGTAAAACAGGGGGGCTGGGGTCACTGACAGGTGTTTTTTCACCGTAATGCATTGAGGTGAAAAAACACAAACCTTTACATCCCCTTTAAACACGTACTAAGACGTATAGTTTTTTTTTTTTCCCATTTCTGCTCCAATGTTCAAATTGATTGTTTGCGATTTTTATGATACACACCTGCCTCTCTTGTTCCCAGGTGGTGAAGCTGAAGCAGATAGAGCACACACTTAATGAGAAGAGGATATTACAAGCAGTCAACTTTCCTTTTCTGGTCAGGTTGGAGTATTCCTTCAAGGTAAAGCTAATAAAATGCCTGCTCAGTTAAAGCGGATCTTCACTGCATCTGAGCACCAAAAACTGTTTAATTCATTTTTAATATTTAAAGCAAACTCCCCCATCCATCAATTCTAACCAGCCTTTTAAAGGAGAGGTCGGTTATGGCTGCCTCCATAGTTTTACACTACAGGTTTTCTATAAAAGTTATTCTAGATTGGGTCATCTTTGGAATAAAAGAACTTCAACTACCACTTTGCCATTTATGTAAAAAGTAAAATTTATTTTGTCCAATTTTATTTATAAATACATTTATATGGGTTTTACTTTCTCTTTATTCTCTTGCAAACTAAAAGCATAATGGGCTAGTATGCATCGCATACTAGCCCATTATGTTGCACTTACCTGCAAACGAAGCCCGCAATGTCCCCGCTGGTGGCCGCATCCATCTTCACCCCTTTTCCTTTCAGGGCTGTGGGCCCTGTGACTGGCCAGAGTCTTGTGACATCACTCCCGCGCATGCGTACGGGAGCCTGCGGTCACAGCATGGGCCCTATAGAAACGGCACGATCGTGCCCTTTCTTCAGTGCGCATGCAAAGATGACGTCGGCGCAAGCGTATATGGCAAATATCCCCTAAACTGGGGTTTAGGAGATATTTCCAGTAACTACAGCTAAGCCTTATTATAGGTAAAAGTACCTTACTGTAGGTAAAAGTGGTGTTTACAACCACTTTAAAAATGTTTTATATCTTCTAAAGTGCAAGTGTATGCTTATATGGAAGAGGCCAGTTTAATTGAGTGTTTATTAACCCCTTCCCACTGATGGTATGTATATATGTGGCCTCTTCAGCGGGTGGCTTTAATGCCGAGCGGCCGCATATATGTAAACACTTTTCTGTGCTGAGAGCATGCACCCCTGCCCTCTGGAGATTTGCGATAATGTAACTACTGTGACAACCAATCACAGCGGTCACATGACCCCAGCGTCCTGCCTCAGACTCCTGGCATTTAGAAGCTGGTAAAGGCCTGGAAGCAGCTGTGGTAAGGGGTTAAGAATTCTACACAACTCATGAAAGCATTCAGTTACTAATTCTATTCAGCAAACACTACAGCTGTAATCTTTGCTCATTTTAATCTGGGTAATCTGCTGTGTCAAATAGTTGCGAATACCCTCTGTGGAAATAACAGTCTGTCAGAAAACATGCTTGTAGTGTTGGACTTTCTTATTAAATAGCATGTTTTTCAAGCAAAGTGGTTGCAAGGTTTATTTGTAAAGTAAAACACTGTCACATCGCACGGGAATCGCACCACATTCCTGTGCAAATCACATGTGATTCTGTGTGGGGCAATTTGAGCCATTCATTATAATTGGCTCAAATCGCTGCGCATGAAATAGGTGCGGTCAGCTTTTTTTTGTTTGCTATGGAACCGGATCGCATGGGTGTTCATACCCATGTGATCCGGTTTGGGCAAGTGCACTTTGTAACGCTTTAGGGTGTCGTTTCAATTGACACCCAGCAAATCACATGAACAGTGTGACTGCTTTGGAGTGTGGGAGACGCACAGGAATCACTGCTTATCCTGCATTGCATCAGTGGGAACTGGGGCGTAAAGTGGTTGTAAATTCCATTCATGAAATTTGAGCGAAACACATATATCTGTAGTGTTTACGTGTTTCTCTCCAAAGCTCTAAGTGTCGTTTCTCTCTGGTGCTTCGTTCCTCTGTTATCAGCATGACTAGTTCTCTGATACATGAGCTAAAAATTAGTGTTGGGGAGGGAGCTTAGAGGGGGATAAGAACTGAGCTCGTCAGACTAAAGCTCTGCATGTACCTTTCTTCCTCTACCTATGTGGAGTTGGGGGGGGGGTCCCCCTTTCCTCCAATCAGCTCTCACACAGTGTAAATACAATCTCTCCACCCTTCCCTATGTACTGCTGAAAGATGAAGAAAGATTTGTAACACAATTTGTACTTTTGAAATGGTGTACAGTGGGGAAGACAGCAGATAAACACATAAAACCTATGTAGGAGGGTTTGTTTCTTCTCTGTATCATCTGAGGCTGTTCACTTCACTGGGTATATGTGAGGGTTTACATCCACTTTAAGGTAATCTAAATGGACTTGGTAATTTGAACAAAGTGACAAGTTTCCTGGATAACAAAAGCAAATCACTGGTGGTTTTGCTTGTGTGGCTGTCGTATCCCAAGTTGGGTATGTTTTATTCTCTGTGGTCCCTTTTGCATGTCAGAACGCAGAGTTACTGGGAGTGATCTGCACAAGGCCTAAAGTGGTTGTAAACCTCAGACATGAAGTATTACCAAAGCCTATCTCTCTATAGTGTGTTCTTGTCTCAGTCCAGAGCATTGAGGGTTTTTTTCCATCTTCTGCCGCATTCCACTGCTATCTGCATGAGTCACTCCTGGCAAGTTTTCCTGACACAGAGAAAAAAAGGTGACGGGAGGGAGCTCCAGCACAGAGCCTGTGATTGACAGCCTCAGCTATTTTTCTGTGTGCTGTGCTCCAATAAGCACTCGCTGAGCTCCGCAGAGTGTAACTTCAGCTCCCCACCCCCTGCTTTCTGAAATCTCAGACAAGCTGTATAAATTCTGCACTTTGGATGTAGAGAAGATAAACAGGTACAAATTACATGGGTGCATTTGTTTCATCTCTGTGTATCCCCTGAGGCCAGTCACTTCACTGGATGTATGGGAGGATTTACAACCACTTTAACTGGTAGATGCAGAGCACAGAGGAGATTAAACTCTCATGCTATGTCTAAAAGGTTGGTAGACTGTGCTTCTTGATAATTGGTTCAACTTCTCAAGACCAACTAATGCTTGTTTATTTTGTCTAGGACAATTCAAATTTATACATGATTATGGAATATGTGCCGGGAGGTGAAATGTTCTCACATCTAAGAAGAATCGGCAGGTTCAGGTCAGTACTTTACCTTTTAATTTAAATAAAAATCAACAAAGGCGTGCTTAGCCTGAAAAATAGAAAATGAAGAAACTGTTGCAATCAAAAATCCTTGAATAGTGAGGAATAATAAATAGAAACGTAAGATGCGCTGTTAATTGAGTATCACAAAAACTAAAAATAGTAGTAATAAATAGTAAATGGGTGTACCGATTTATAACCACTTTGGAACAGTGAACAAAAATGTTGAAAAAACACAAAAAACTACAAGTGGGTCCCTAAAAAAATGCCCACAACATGTGTGTTTAACTACTAAAGACAGATGTGTCAATCTCGTTAATAATATACTTAAAAATTTTTAATGTTTCACAGAATAATATGTTCACAAAAGGAAACTAGGTGTAATAAAAAAAGAAAAAGTCGGTGAATGCAGCTTCCCATATGTGTTTCCAAATGATTGATCGTGCTGGGAATCCATATTTCCACACCGTGCTGAATATATAAAGTGAGCTGCTTACCATTAAAAATGAGTTTATTAAATAAAAATGCACTTGCATCCAAAAAGATGAGCTAGAGCAATGAATCATAAAATTGTGCTCGGCCGCCTGCAGAGCGGTCGGCACAGATGGACGCCTTGTTTCTAGCTCTGATCCAACGCGTTTCCTCTTAGAAGACTTAGACTGAGAATGGAGGCTAGTACTATACCTTGTACTCGGAACGTGTATCATGTAGTGACAGACTCTTGCCATCCTTGGATACCTGCACAGAACTATACTGATCTCATCATTTTTCTTAGGGCTTGCATCGATGACATTAGAGCTCAAACGGTTTTTAACTTGAATTTCTTCTCCTGTGTCCTCTGTTCAGTTTCCAGAAGCAAATGAAAGCCAGGGTTACCTACCTCCCAAAGTGAAATTAACTGACACAACACATACATTTTACTGACTGAGCCAACTTTTTTACTGACCGTTAAAAAAATTTGCCAAATTGACCTTTTTTCAGTGTGAAGGGGAATGCCGCAGACCCTGATGTGAAGGGGAACGCTGATGTAGACAGTCTCTGGTCACCAGAGCCCCCCTCTCTCTTACATCAGAGGATTTCCCCTTACAGTTCAAGGATAAACTCTGCAGACCCTGATGTAAAGGGGAAGGTTGCGGACCCAGAGGTAAGGGGGAGCTCTGATGTATGGGGGTCTCTGATCACCAGAGTCTTCCCCCCCCCCCCCCCCCCCCACCTCTTACACTAGAGTCCCCCTTGCATTTTTACAGCAGAGTCTGAGAGTCTGCTGGGTTTCCCCTTACAGTGCAAGGGGGAACTCTGCGAACCCTGATGTAAAGGGGAGTGCTGCGGACCCTAATGTACGATGGAACTCTGTATAGGGGTGCCTGGTCATCAGTCGTTACAGTGCAAGAGGGAACTCTGTGAACCCTGGTGTAAAGGGAAACTCTGATGTAAGCCCCCCTTTACATTAACATTCCAACTTGCATCAGGGTCTGCAAGAGTTCCCCTTGACCTCGGGGTCTGCAGCGTTCCCCTTGACCTCGGGGTCTGCAGCGTTCCCCTTGACCTCGGGGTCTGCAGCGTTCCCCTTGACCTCGGGGTCTGCAGCGTTCCCCTTGACCTCGGGGTCTGCAGCGTTCCCCCTCACACTGTAACAGGAAATCTTGCGGATGCTTTTGTAAGGGGGGGGGGCTCTGGTGATCAGAGACCCCCATACATCAGGGTCCACAGGGTTCCCCATTCAGTGCTAAGTCACTGATTCAGATCAAGTATACAGATAAGGATACATTTATCTTTTTTTTTTTCTGCTAGCATTTCTGGTTTTCAACTAGCATTTGCCAAATGAGACCACTGATGTCAACCCCCATGTTTCTCTCATCTCAGGTAGTTTAAATGCATTGGCTCAGCAAGTTGTATTGCAGTACACTTCAGTAGAAAGTTGGCAGCTAGACATGTTTGCCTTTTGTCAGTGTACACTGAGCTAAGTGGTGCCATATGTCAGGGACAGTGCTGTACAAGAAACTCGTGTTCAGGGCTGGTGTGAGCAGACTGGCTGTGTTCCATGCGTCTCCTGTGCTTCTCTTTGTCATGTGACCTGTCACATGGCCAGTAAAAATATTACAACTGGTTTTTCAGGCTTTTCTATTGTCAATGGAGCTACATATGCCCCTAGATTTTGTAGCAGTTTGTCCACGCTTGATTTATTGCTAGTGACAGACAGAATGTTATGAAGTTTTAAAAATGTTCCCCATGAGTGCTATTTACTGCATATGTTACTATTTCTATTTGTTGAGCACTTTCATTTCTTTGCAGTGAGCCCCACGCACGGTTCTATGCAGCTCAGATAGTTTTAACATTCGAGTACCTCCATTCACTAGACCTCATCTACAGAGATCTCAAACCAGAAAATCTTTTAATCGACCAACAAGGATATATTCAGGTAAGGGAATGATTGCCTGTGTAGTTAACACCAAGCATTTTATTTCATTGCGCCAGCCAGTAAAAAGAAAAAGAAATTGTACTTTTGTGTGACCCTATCCACAAACTTGTAGATAGCAGAACTGCCATGCAGATTTCAGTGTTGTGATGAAATAACAAAAGGCTTCATTCATGGTGGTGATGAATATTCTGGCTGCTTTTGTGATCTCTAAAGAATAATCAGGCACTTTATAATAATCATTTAAAGTATAAGTTCACCTTTTGGAACATATTACATGTTTCACCTGTATTTAAATACTGATAATAATGGGAAACTACAAGTCCTGACAGCTTTTGTGGCTGTCGGCTTGTAGTTTCAATGAACTACCATGCCGCTGTTGAGCATTCATTGTCTTTTCCTGTCAGGACTCCTGCAGACTTGTCAAGAGTATCGTTCTGCTTTCCGGGCTGCAAGTAAAAAAAAAATACACATTTACCTGCAAAAAGGATAAAGTTCCCTGCAAATAGAAGAGACCGGATGCCGGTGTCCAGTTCCGTTTTATGACCTGTACGTCACCTTAGTACTTGAATGTTACGTAGGGGTCCAAGTTAGCCCCGGTTCACACAGGGGCGACTTGTCAGGCGACTTAGCCGCCTGACAAGTCGCGTCCTGTTCTGTACTATGGAACCGTTCTAATAGGAGCGACGCAAGTCTCTCCAACTTAGAAAAAGGTTCCTGTAGTATTTTTGGGGCGACTTCAGGTGACTTGCATTGACTTCTATACAGAAGTCGTTTTGCAAGTCGCCGCTGAAGTCGCGTGCAGGTCGCCTCGGTGAGTCGACCTGCAAGTTGTGCCGCCCCTGTGTGAACTGGCACTAAGGAACTATGTTGCTAGGGACACCACCAGAAGTGTTAAATGGAAAAAATTGTTTTGTAGAGCAGTGGTCTCCGAACTGTGGCCCTGGGGCCGAATGTGGCCCCTTGCTTGCCTTTATCCGGCCCTTGGGGCACTTTTCCTCGCACTGACACCAGCAATGGAGGCATAATTCTTGCCACTGACACCAACAACGGAGTGCTATTCCTCTCACTGACACCAATGATGGGGTACTATTCCTCCCACTGACATAAATGATGGTGCACAAAAAATCCCCCTAATACCAAAGATAGGACATTGTTTACTCCCACTGACACCATGACATTTTCTACCCCCACTGGCCACAGTCCAGCCCCCCCCCCCGCCGCCAACAATGGGGCACTATTCCTTCCCCCGCCGCCAACAATGGGGCACTATTCCTTCCCCCGCCGCCAACAATGGGGCATAATTTCTTCCACTGACGACAACTATTTATCTACCTAATAACAGAGATTGGGCATTGTTTACTCCCATTAGTCACGGTCCGTCCCCCCTAAAGTCTGAAAAATAGAAAATTGGCCCTTTCTTTAGAAAGTTTGGAGACCCCTGTTGTAGAGCATGCAACTTCTATTATTTTTTGGTTAATTTTTTTGTCTTTTCACACTTTGTTTTTGTTTTTTAGTTTTATTAATTCTCATTGGTTTTCATAATTGGTCACTTATTTTTACACTGAGCGCAGGAGGAGTTATTTTTATACACAGACCTAGCTAGCAGACTTGCACTTGCTCTATCTATCACAATCGTGCAGCCATTACTCAGGTGGATCAGTCTGCAGGAAGTGATGGGAGGAATAGGAGTGGTTTGCAACAAATTATTTATTTTTTTTAACACAGTTACATAGTAGTTGAGGTTGAAAAAAGACACAAGTTCATCAAGCCCAACCTATGTGTGTGAATATATGTCAGTATTACATTGTATATCCCTGTATGTTGTGGTTGTTCAGGTGCTTATCTAATAGTTTTTTTAAACTATCAATGCTCCCCACTGAGACCACCGCCTGTGGAAGGGAATTCCACATCCTTGATGCTGTTACAGTAAAGAACCCTCTACGCCATTTAAGGTTAAACCTCTTCTAATTTAAGTGAGTGGCCATGTGTCTTCCGCAAAAAGTTTTATCCCTATAGTGGGGTCACCAGTACGGTATTTGTAAATTGAAATCCTATCCCCTCTCAAGCGTCTCTTCTCCAGAGAGAATAAGTTCAGCGCTCGCAACCTTTCCTCATAACTAAGATCCTCCAGACCCTTTATTAGCTTTGTTGCCCTTCTTTGTACTCACTCCATTTCCAGTACATCTATCCTGAGGACTGGTGCCCAGAACTGGCCAGCAAACTCCAAGTGAGGCTGGACTAGAGTCTTGTAAAGTGGGAGAATTATCGCTTTATCGCTGGAATTAAGCTATATATTAAATAGAGGTGTGGAGGGCTCTTTGGAAGGCGACTCTCCATTAAACACCCCATACCCTTTCATCTTTATCCTCAACAGATTCAGCCCCTTAGTCCCACCGCTCTCTTCTTTACTCCCTACCCTCTCACACATTTTACATTCTTTTTCATATTTTCTCTTCCATCTCCACTCCCTTTTCTTCTCTTCTTTCACTCCCCAGTTAGACTACAGGTTGAGGGAGGCAGGAAATTTCCCTACTACATCTACGGTCTCTCAGTAAACTGGGAGAGCCACAGGCCCAGATACCAAACTGAAGTCACCTACTCAGCATTAACACTTCTGTAGACCCTCGGATGACGAGTTGGGCTTGTGCCCATTATGTTTAGCACTGTTTTTCTAAGAAGGTTAAGAAAATCTCTGGCCATCAACTTACGTGACTAGGTGGAACCGTTCACACATAGTTTTGTTCGTAATTACATTCGTCCAGCTTGAACCAGTGTATGTAATTATGTGTCCTATCTGTGGGATTGATGTGGAACTTGGAACCACAATCAGTAAACAGGCGTCCTCCTCCTGTGTTAAGTAAGCAGCTGGGCAGGCGCTCGGCACAAGACCGGGAAGCCAGTGGGATTTATTTAGTAGTATTGTCTACTACAGTGATTTCCAACATCCACAGGGATCACACTGGTATCGCACATACTTAAATTGGCCCATGCTGCACCAGTGTAACTATTTTAAAATTTGCCATACCTAAACTTCAGGTTTAACCTTTTCAATAAGACCCAGTCCTTTCCTTTGGTTGGTGATTTATATGTCAGTATGTGAATATGTGCATATGGGTTTTACTTTGACAATTGTCTATACCAGCCATTCCCAACCATCATAGAACCCTAGGGTTCTCTCAAAAGAGACCAGGGATTCCTTGATCTGTGGCTAACTGACCTCCCATGTGATGGTGCCTGCATAGTTCTTAGGTCCTACACCATTTGACAGATTCAGCAGCACGTGACTCTTAAGAGTGGCATTCTGACCACCGCTGTAAGGCTAAGTTCACACTGGCATTGAAAGCAGGTATCTGAGGGGTGTTTTTAACGCTCCTCAAACACCTATGCAAATGATAGTATGGACCGCACACAGTGCTGTTCACATTATCAATACATGAGGCGTTACTTCAAAATTGAAGCCTGTCGTGTCTGGAGGTGTTTGAAACCTTTCATTGCCTTCCATTCAACTCTATGGTAACGCTCCTCAAACGCGCTGGCAGACATATGCGGCACGTTAAATTTAGTAAAATACAGCAATGTGTACAGAACTGCGGCATATTTTTGTCACCTTGGATTGCTTACCGCAGTGTGACTAATAGACATTCTTCTGGACATACTGGAAGCCTCAATCTGGTTCTGCTGCATGTCAACCAGGGTCTAAGAATCTCCAGCAGTGCATCAATGGAAGCGATTTGAATGCGGCCAAATAGTCCTAAAACTTCTGGGGGTAGGTGCATAAATCATGATACAGGGTATGAAAGGGCCCTTTAGAATATCTGAGAGACAATTGGATGTACCCAATAGCACCTGGTTACCCTTCTCCTCTTCCTCTGCTCAGCCAATTGCTCATACATCAGCATCATCTGCAGAAGGCCAAACATGAGATAAAGCCTAGTAAATGAATCCATGCTGCTGCCTTCCTTCCTAATAGAGTATGCACAGGAAACATTCACCAAGAAGCCCCGTCTTAAATGTTTTAATTCCTGTAATATATCTTCCCTTAAAAAAAAGAAGAAAGAAATAGGAATTTGTACAGCGGTTTTAATGCGCATCAAACACATCAAAGCGCATAGGGCCTTTGGGGATTGTTTTAAACTCGTCATTAACGTTTGTAAAACGCCGGTTTAACGCTCATACTAAACTGCATTATCACCAGTACTAAAGCGCATTAATGCTATAGGTGCGTTTAGTGTGTTTAAGAGTTAGAAATTTTAGTCAAGTTTGAACAAGCCCTAAGGGTCAGTAAACACTAGGACGACTTGTCGGGCGACCTAGCCGCCTGACAAGTAGCGTCCTGTTCTGTACAATTGAACCGTTCTAATCATCGCTCCGACTTAGAAAAAGGTTCCTGTACTACTTTGGGGGCGACTTGAGGCGACTTGCATAGACTTCTATATAGAAGTCGTTTTGCAAGTCGCCGCCCCTGTCGTGTCCAGGTCGCCTGAGGCAGTCGCGCTGCCTCAGTGTGAACCGGGGCTAAGGGGAACTTTCTTCCCACTGACCTCCACCAATATTGGAGACATTTTCCCAATGACCACCAATGGACCCATCTCAGCAGGAGTTCGCTGCATAATCGAAAAAGAAAAAAGTTAACCTATCCTCCGATATAGTTTTTTGATGTTAAAGGATAAATGAATGAATGACGTGGCTTTGTAGGCGGAGCCCTGCTGTTTTCAAAAAGCTACTACTGTCACACTAAAGGGGATTGGGGAAAGTGGTGGCAGGAGCTGTGTTGCATGTTCCACCTCAAATACGGGTGGATGTGTAACATGTTCCCGAAAGGTGAACTTAGCCTTTAAGTGCTAAGTAATGTTTAAGTGTAACACTTTCGAGCTTTAATTAGAGGAGCACAGCACTCCACTTAACAATATTTTTAGCTGCCTCTTTTTCCAGAAAGACAGTATCATCTTTGCTCAGGCATTATTCAGGATCATTATCTACTGCCCTGGACTAAGAATGGTGGCTCAGAGATGGCAATTGTGTAAATCCAGTCCCTGTGCAGTTCGCTGTGTTCGCAAATGTCTGACACAGATCAGTCCCTACTGCAGCCTTACACCTTGTTACTTGTTACAGCATTAGGATGTACAGTCTAATTCCTGGAGAAGGGAGGATTAGGAAATGCTTCTTCCTGACTGAAGGCCAAAGATGGCTTTTTATTAAAGATGGAACTTTTATATATATATATATATATATATATATATATATATATATATATATATATATATATATATATATATATATATATATATATATACTGTAGCTGTATATTGCCACGTGTCAGGAATGTATTCAAAGATTTGTAAAATCACTGAGACATAATAGTGAAAAGCTCAGAGTGGTTGATTTATTAAATAATTTCTAATTTTGTGGTTACCTGAAATTCTCCCACGATTCTCCTTACATATTTCCCAGTTACAAGAATAATAACATTTGTGCTCTTTTTCAGGTCACAGACTTTGGGTTTGCCAAGAGAGTAAAGGGAAGAACTTGGACGTTATGTGGGACCCCAGAGTACCTGGCACCAGAAATAATTTTGAGCAAGGTTAGTGAGCTCTACCAAGTTGGATTGCTTTCCTAGTGTGAACAGGTGTAAAATATCAATGTGAATTTATCAAGCTGCTTTATGTCATTGGCTTTCAAATTTCACACTGTTTGATTTCCATAGATGCGTGGTCTCTGATACAGAAGATAAAATTAATACACATTGCACCCTATAGCTAATGCTTTATTCCCAACTTTATTTCAGCATTTAAAGCCTAACTCTAGGCCAAACCATTTTTTTTATAAAGCCTGGAAGCATTTAAAGTTCTCATATAGGTGAGATTTATCTTGCTTCCTGTGCCCACTGTATTGTAATAAGGGGGATTTCCCCAGTGGGGTCACAGATCCAGTGTTTGTCTCTGTTGAGCAGAAGGTAATAGAAGTACCTCCAGAGTTGTACTAGTGACAGTTTACAATGTTTGCTTTACCCATACTCTGTTTCAGCGACAGTTGTCACTAGTGCAATTTGGCTGAACCTACAGCCCCAATTCTAAGAAAATTTGGATGCTGTGTGAAATCTACTAAAAAAATTGCAATGCAATGATTTGCAAAACTCACAAACTCAAATTTCATTCACAGTAGAAAACATATCCAATGTTTAAACTGAGAAAATGTATCATTTTGAGGGAAAAAAATAAGTTAATTTTGAAATTTATGGCAGTCACACATCTCAAAAACGTTTGGGCAGGGCATAACAAAGATGGCAAAGTGGTACTAACAAGAAAGAGATGGCAGAACATTTTGCATCCAATTAGGTTAATTGGCAACGGATTAGTAACATGACTGGGTATAAAAAAAGAGCATCTTGGAGAGTCTGTGTCTCAAAAGTAAAGATGGGCTGAGGTTCAACAATCTGTGAAAAGCCGAACAATTTCAGAATGTTCCTCATTGTAAAATTGCAAAGACTTTAAATATGTCATCATCTACAGTGTATATCATCATCCCAACTTTTTTGGAACTGGGGTTGTACTTGTGGGGACAGATCATAATAGAATTCTGAGAGAGGATCTAACCCTTTCCCTCTCCACATAAAACTAAAACATGAATTTGTTTTGGAGCTGGGCATTCATTTTTCTACATGTTATACGTTATCCACATTCTACTTAGCAGCAGCTGAAGTCTCAGTGAAAATTGTACTTAGTATTAGTGTTCAGTATTATGTAGTTGCATTAAGGTTCAGGAATATGGTACATGCTTAAAACCACTTGAAGACCACAATACTTTAATTGCGGCTTTCAAGTGGTATACCAGGATGATGCCTGCAGCTACAGGCATCACCCCAGTATTGTTTTTTTTCTGTGGGCGCCAAGCTTTTTTGTTAAAGCCATCCTAACGGCTAATTAGTCTCTGGATTGCTTTCACAGGCAGCAGGAGAGGTCACCCCCGACCTCCTCCCGCCGATGCCTCTGCAGGTTCTCTGTCCCGCCAGAGAACCCGGAACTGAAGCCGGCGGTTCCCCTGGCTTACCATAAAGCTTTTCAAGGACCAGAAGGTCTCCGATTAGCACTATGGTATGTCACCTCTTGTTCACCCGAATGTAAACCGCACCATTTTTAAAACAAGAAAGCATCTGCTCACACCGACCTTGGTGTGATTAAATGCTTTTAAGGGTAGAGAAGACCTCTGGGGTCTAGTAGACCCCAGATCTCTCTGTAAAGTGTACCTGCTATCTGCCTATTGCTGTCACAAGGGATGTTTACAGACGGCATGAACATTGCCAATTGAAGAGCTGTTGCTCAAATTTGGGATGATTTAGGGGTGCTTAAAGAGGTTGTATACCCGCACATCTAAAAAAAAGACAGGGGAAAAAAAACCCTGTAAGGCAAAGACATAATGAGCTAGTATGCACCACATACTAGCTCATTATGAAATACCTTAGATCGAAGCCCCCGTATCGCAGCCCGGTCCACGCTGAGAGAGCTGACATTTTGCCCTCAGCGCTTCTTCCGGGTTCGCGGCTCCGGCGCTGAGAGTGGCCGGAGCCGCGATGACATCACTCCCGCGCAGGAGTCTTCTTCCCGGCAAGGTCTGGCAGCATCTGCCGTGCATTCAGAGCGCATGCGCCACTGATGTCAGCGGCTGCATGCAAGATTAATATCTCCTAAACGTACAGGTTTAGGAGATGTTAATTTTACCTACAAGTAAGTCTTATTATAGGCTTACCTGTAGGTAAAAATTACAAATGAGGGTATACAGCCACTTTAAGCTGCTGTAGTAAACAAACCAATGGTAACACTATTACACTTAAATAGATTCCTCCATCTATACAAGCAAGGTGAATGGAGAAATCCCCCCTGCTAGGACCTGCTGCTGTCGGAATACATTGATCAATGGCTGCAGCCACTGATGAAGAAAAATCTACCTTTGTCCTCTTTGAAAGACGTCAATTAACTTAACCGGATAAATTTTGATTAGTGTTTGGCCACCTTTAGACTTTTAGGGCTGGTTCACTCCACAAAGACGCACTCCAGATCAGTTCCAGATGTGTTTCTGCATGCGTGTTTTTGACGCGTTCCAGTGCGTTTTTTATAAGCATTTCCAAATTCATTCCAGGTGCTTTTTCTTTTCATTTCACTATACTAGAGTCCAGTTTTGATGTGTTTAGTGCGTTTTTGATGCATTTTACTGCGTTTCAGTACAATCCAGTGCAGGAAAAATGCAGCATGTTCTACTTTTTTTTTCTTTCTGGAACTGTGCCAGTGGAAACCATATAACCTACTTTCCATGTGTTTTTTGATGCAGAAAAAAAACGCACTGTACTACATGTAGTGTGAACTGGCAGCCCTAAAGCTTTTAACATTTTACATGCACTGTAATTGTGTTCTTAACATCACCGTAATAACAGGGTGGAGTAGACTCCCTCTGGAACTAGTTCTAGCCAGCTGAGTTGATTGTTTTATGAAAGCTGGATGCATGCCTAAATGCACAGAATATAACTGACTATTACCATTTATAAGTAATAACACCAGACATTGTTCAAATCTCCAATTGCCTTAGGGGATCAGGAATGATTTTTTATTTTTTTTCCCTCTTGGTTAATCAATTTGCTCCATGTTCTGTAAGGGTTTTTGACTTTCTCTTGGTCAACTCCGGGTTGGGTTCTGTTTATGCAGGTTTCCTATTTATCTACCTTATTCTTTTTTTTCTATTGGTTGAACTTGTTGCATTTGTGTGTGTGTGTGTATATATATATATATATATATATATATATATATATATATAACCAGACTAACCATGCAACAATGTAATTTTCACGGAGATGTCAAAGGGGTTTTAAAATAGAACTTGTCTGAAGAAGACATAAACATTGTATCACATTGCCCACAGTAAAGTAAATTTAAAGAAGATCACCCCAACCACTTTGTATCAAATTTTCAGCAGCATAATTCATCTCTGCATGCTTATGTGAACTGGTCAGACCCTTACCTTTTATTGACCTTTGAGTCCTTTTCCTTATTCCCCTGAAGGCACTCGGTGACAGCCTCAGCTGCACTGATGCCCCTGGGAAGTCAACATCACTAGAGGCTTCAGGGAGATCTTGTACCTAAGCTGTGAGACCTCAGTGTTTTCACACTGCGCACGTGCAAGATGAGGTGCATGACATCACACGCTTCTTCTCACATGCTTTGTATGACATTTAAACTAATTTGATTAAAAAAAAAAAACTTTCATGGTCTCGAAGGGAGGCTTTGTTTTTATTTAATAAGATGAATATAATTAAAGAAAAGCAGTATGAACTTAGATAAGTGTACTTGTTTATGTACACAGTGTATTGATATTCATGCCATTTTCTGTAGAGGAGGGGTCCTCTTTGAATTAAAGTTTTACATTTTTATGTATGAGGTTTCAAATCTGACTTAAAGCGTTACCCCCCCAAAAAAACACAGATTCTGTTCCTTGAAAGCATGTTACACAGCACAGTGCTTGTGCTGTGTAATTTGGTACCCTGTAACACCTGTAATGCCTGGCTATACCCTCCCCTCTACAAACAGACAACGATAATCTTGGCTGCAGAGCCCCCGATACTGTGGTCTGTTTGCGCGCCTCCGTCATCCGCAGCCTGCACTTCTGTGTCTGTCTACTCTGCTCCCCCCGTGACACCTAATAAGAGTGATGCCCCACCCCCCTCCTGCGGCAGGAATAACCAATATAGTAGTATACTAGTATACTATCCGTTCTGTATCCTAATACAGTGCCCCACTGCGTCTGTGTTTCATTAAAAAAAAATACCTCCTTCACCGTATCTCACGGCGATTGTGTGGCCAGCCGTGTCTCCTCTCCTCGCTGACGTCAGCGGAGAAATCTCTGCCCCACCCGCTGTTTCTGCAAGATGGACAGTTACATGAGCTCCAGGAGCCACCGTGAGATACGGTGAAGGAGGTTTTTTTTTTAATGAAACACAGAGACAGCGCAGCACTGTATTAAGATACAGAACTGATTGTAAATTACTGAAAGTTGGTTAACAACCACTTTACGTTTTTTGCATCTGTCACAAGTTATTGAGTAATGTTTTTATGACCGTTCACAAATCTATTTTGTGTGCTGGTCCTATATTGTGTAAGGTCAGCAATGTCCCACCTCTGCAGAACTCTATTTCCTGGAAGTGCCACTAGACCTCAGAGTCAATAAGGACAGCGTTAACCACTTGCCAATCACGCTATAGTCGAATAACGGCTACAGTGCGGTCGTCCAGTTTTGGGAGGGTGTCTATTGGCATCTTCCCAGAACCATGCCCCCTGTGCATCCACACATCTGTGATTGCTGTGTCCTTAGGACACAGCTGATTACAGATCAGGGTAAAGAGCCAATCGCAGAGGCCTTTTACCATGTGAACAGCTGTGTCCAATCTCAGCTGATCACAATGTAAACACTTGTTGGTTATCGGCATTCCTTTCCTCACAGCATGAGGAGAGCCAATAACTGGCCAGTGCCAAAGGGGACATCGACACTGATAATTAGGGCACTGATCATCAGTGTCCTGATGATCAGTGCAGCCCCATCAATGACCTTTAGTGCCAACTATTATTGCCCACCAGTGCAAAAGTAAATCTTATTTTTGGTCTTTTTTTCATTTAGCAACAAATAAAAAGCCCAGTGGTGATTAAAGCGGTAGTAAACCACTGAAAAGAATAAAACATTTAAAACCCTGCAAGACAATGGCATAATGTATGCGATGCATACTAGCACATTATGAAATACTTACCTTAGAACGAAGCCCCCGCAGCGGCGCTTGGCTACTGCTGAGGGGGCTGACCTGCTCCCCCAGTGTTTCTTCCGGGTTCACAGGCTCCAGCGCTGTGAGTGGCCAGAACTCTGATGACGCGTGCGGGAGCCCTCCATTCCATTCCAGCACAATACGGAACTTCAGAGTGCATGCGCCACTGACCTCAGCGGCTGCTTGCTGGGTCAATGTCTCCTAAACCGTGCAGGTTTAGGAGATATTCATTTTACCTACAGGTAAGCCTTATAGGCTTACCTGTAAGTAAAAATCACCAAGCGGGGTATACAACCACTTTAAATACCACCAAAGGAAAGCTATATTTGTGTGAAAAAAAATGATAACCTTGTCATATGGCTATAGTGTAGCATGACCGCGATAGTGCTGAAAATTGGCCTGGGCCGTAAGGGGGTGAAAGGGCCCAGTAGGCAAGTGGTTTAAAGGATAAGTTCACCTTTTGAAACCTATTTAGGGTGATACATGTAACCTGTACCAGCTCCGGCAGGCAGTTCGTCACATTGCTACCTTGGTGTGACAGTGAGCGGGGGATCCTCTCCCCTCACCCGCTATCACTTTATGAATAGAGCGTGGCAGTGTGGTGTTCCACCCACATGGCCACGTCACTCAAATACAGTTTCCTGTGAATTAATCAACAACTATCGTACGGCAGAACGGCTTGTAGTTCTGAATCAATTGTGAGGGTGCTGATGAGAGTGTTAGTAGTTCATTCACAACCCCTGCAGCTTGTACACAGTCAGCCCGTATGCAGGTAGGTGTAGAAAATTGCAGGGCCGGTCTGTAAAAGCCTGATGTTGCACCCCTGACCCACGGATCAGGGGTGCAATGCTTTCCAGGCTCCTGCAGGAAAAAATTATAAATGCACTTTTTTTTTTTCTGCAAAAATGTGTGCATTTATGTATTTTTTTTTCTACATAAACTGTACATTGCAGTATTACTCCAAACCACGGCCTGCATTTTACATCTCATTCATAAAATGTACCTTTAAGGTACTATAAAAGTGATCACTTTTTGGAAATATTCGGCAGCTGTCTGAAAAAACAGCACCAAGCTTGTTTTGACCGCGTGGCTTCCGGGCTGCTTAGAAATGGCCTGTGGTCAGCAAGTGGTGAAGCAGCGATAAGACCGTAGTAGGGCCTATAGTGTTTAAATGTGGTAGTAATGTATCTAAGGAGACCCTGCCACCAATGTAAAAACATTGCAGGTAAAAAGCAGAGATTGCAAATGCTTTCTCTTCTGTGCTGGCCTAGCGCCTTCACTTGTCATTTTACTACATAAGCTTTTCTGTAGCCACCGGCAAGGAGCAAATGGAGGAATAGTATAGAGCAGTGATGGTGGACCTTGGCACCTTTGTTATGCTCATGCCCTCTGTAGTGTAGTTGAGCATCATGGGAAATGTAGTTCCAAAACATCTGGGGTGCCAAGGTTCACCATCACTGGTATAGAGTTTCACTTGAGTGACAGTTGTGAGTCTGCTGGGGCTGCCTACTTCACTTCCAAGATGGTGACGCCCAGCACCAGTTTCAGGAATTTTGGATGTCGTCTACTCAAGGGAGGTTTTTGACAGAAAATAACTTGCATTAAATGTGTTAAATGAATATACACTCACCGGCCACTTTATTGGGTACACCTGTTCAATTGCTTGGTAACACAAATTGCTAATCAGCCAATCACATTGTAGCAATTAATTGCATTTAGGCATCTAGACATGTTGAAGACGACTTGCTGAAGTTTAAACCGAGCATCAGGATGGGGAAGAAAGGGGATTTAAGTGACTTTGAACATGGCATGATTGTTGGTGCCAGACGGGCTGATCTGAGTTTTTTTTTTTTTTAAATTGCTGATCTACTTGGATTTTCACACACAACCATCTGTAGGGTTTACAGGGAATGTTCAGAAAAAAGAGAAAATATCCAGTGAGCGGCAGTTGTGTGGACAAAAATGCTTTGATGTCAGGAGAATGGACAGACTGGTTCGAGATGATAGAAGGGCAACAGTAACTCAAATAACTTTTGGTTTAGACAAAGCACCCCAGCCGTGTGAAACGCGTCACCTTTTGCCCCTGCCATTGCCATGTCATTGCTTTTTGTCTCACGAATTTATCTCCTCAAACTTTTCTATTTTTGCTTCAAATAGGGTAGTGCTGCCATCCTTTTTTTTTTTTTTTTCTTTTTTTTTTTTTTTTTTTTTTGTGTATCCGTTTGCAGCAGTGACAGGGCGTGCACTCCATCTGATGTGTGCTCATTCATCAGCAGTTCAGCTATCCACGCCTGGAAAAACTTTTTGTTCAACTCAAATAACCACTTGTTGCATCCAAGGTATGCAGAATACCATCTTTATACACACAACACTTTGAACCTTGAAGCAGGTTGGATACAGCAGCAGAAGACCACACCGGGTGCCACTCCTGTCAGCTAAGAACAGGAAACTGAGGCTACAATTCACACAGGCTCTCCACAATTGGACAATAGAAGATAGGAATTGCCTGATGAGTCTTGATTTCAGCTGCAACATTCAGATGGTAGGGTCAGAATTTGGTGTGAACAACATGAAAGCATGGATCCATCCTGCCTTATATCAACGGTTCAGGCTGGTGGTGATGATGTGAGGTATATTTTCTTTGCACACTTTGGGCTCCTTGGTACCAACTGAGCATCGTTTAAACACCACGGCCTACCTGAGTATTGTTGCTGACCATGTCCATCCCTTTATGACTACAGTGTACTCATCTTCTGATGGCTCCTTCCAGCAGGGTAGTGCACCATGTCACAAAGCTCAAATCATCTCACCACTGGTTTCTTGAACATGACAATGAGGTCCCTGTACTCCAATGGCCTCCACAGTCACCAGATCTCAGTCCGATAGAGCACCTTTGGATGTGCAGCCGACAAATCTGCAGAAACTGAGTGATGCTATCATGTCAATATGGACCAAAATCTCTGAGGAATGTGTCCAACACCTTGTTGAATCTATGCCATGAAGAATGAAGGCAGTTCTGAAGGAATAAGCGGGTCCAACCTGGTACCAGTAAGGTGTACCTAATAAATGGCCGGGGAGAGTATAATTTTATAGGTAGATTTTTGTTGACCACAATAATCGGTATACCATGCATTCATACTCCAGAGCTGTCACCTCAGTGATGTCATTGGCTCCTCTTGAGTCAAGACTAAATATTGCTTTATACACCATAAAATGTGTTTCTATTGTATGATAAACATTTCTTTCTTTTTAGGGCTATAACAAAGCAGTCGATTGGTGGGCATTAGGTGTTTTAATCTATGAAATGGCAGCTGGTTATCCTCCATTTTTCGCCGATCAGCCCATACAAATATATGAAAAAATTGTTTCAGGAAAGGTAAGTCCACGTATAGTAGGCAGGTTGCATTTTGTTTACCCCGATGCTGCACTGAGTATTGTGTTGTTTTTTTTTGGTTTTTTTTGTTTGTTTTTTTTACATACGTTGTAGACTAGAAGCAAATCCAGGTGCAGGGTCACACAATTTCCTCACAGCCAGGGTTGCCAACCTCCCGTAGCATTTTTTACTGGCAAAACATGGAAAATTTACTGATGGAGCACTTTTCTTTTTTTTTTTTTGACAACCTAAGAAATGACAGAACTCCTATTGAAAACTAACACAGTGAATATTTTAACAGTATAAACATGATATGGAAACACTGACAATACCCATAACAAAGTAATTTGCTTGATTTCCCCTAAAAAGTCAACACAGCATGAAAGTATAAACCCAGATATTTACAGGCAGTTGTAAAAAAAAATCACTGATTTTTACAAACTGTCAGTAAATTTACTGGCGGTTGGCAACCCTGCTCACAGCTTACAATACAGAGCAGTGTTGTGCCAGTTTACAGTTCAAGCAACAAGACACAAAAAAATGCATACCAAATCTTACCCCCCCCCCCCCCCCCCCCACACACACTTTTTTTTTTTTTTTTTTTCTTTTTGTTAATTAAAAAGAATGCTTTCAAATGAGGAGACTTGATTGTGGTATTTCACCCGGAAGAACCCATCCAATGGAATGCCAAAACACTCTTGCTATGTAGTTAGCAAAGAGTGAGATGTAAGCAACTTACTGAAAACTTCTGAGTTGGACAGTGCAGGATCCATGGACCTGTTTCTTCTGAATTGAACACTGCAAAAACCATGGAGATGGTCTTTTTAAATTGGATGCAGGAACCATGGAGGAGTAATCCTCTTTAGCAGGGCAGTGTCTATGGTTTCTGCAGGGTCCACTTCAGAAGTTTCCATCCTTGATACATCTCTTCCATCGCCGACTATCTAGTGAGAGAGTTTTCACAACCGTTAATGTTACCTAGAGGGATCCTTCCTGGTGATATGCACTGATCAAGTTCCTCCATTGGAAATTAGTTTTATTTTTTAAAATGTGTTTAATCTGCACTATCCAGAGTACTCTGTTCTGTGTTTTTTGTTTTTTTCTTGCATGTTTATGTGGCCTTTGGATATTTATGTCAGAGCTTCCCAATAAGTGTACATTATTTGTTTGCACGAAAGTTATAGCGTCTACAAACTATATGGTGTGTATATATACTGGATTTAAAAAATAACAAAAAGTTATACTAGTAATAGCGGCGATCATTATAGCGGGACTGCGATATTGCGTCAGACAGTCTGACACTTTGTGGAAACCAGTGACACTAATACAGTGATCAGTGCTGCAATGTCACTGTACTAATGACACTGGCTGGGAAGGGGTTAACATCAGGGGCAATCAGAGGGTTAAATGTTTGCATAACCAGTGTTTGTGTGCTGCTTTCACTTAGGGATGTGATGTGCAGGGAAAGAAAGGCCATCACATCCATTGGCCGGCACCCACTGATCGGCTTCTGCTTAGACTAATCTTGCAGGAGTGGTGGACCTACTAAGCGGCAATGCAGAATCCCATATGTACAGTATACGGGATTCTGCACAGAATGGCCATCCTGTAGCAGTAAATTTGTTATAGGGCGGTCATGAACTGGTTATGGAGAAGAAACAAGGCTGCTCCTCCATAGATAAAGAATGGTAAATGAGCGTTGCCCCCTGAGAACAAAGTACTGTGTTACTTGCAGAATCACCAGGTGAAAAAAAGCTGAAAGAAAACACATGCAGCCACCTCATCTAATGACTAGTAAGCTGCAGTATATCTTCTATTTTGTTCTTTGGATTAGACACACTTTACTGCCAAGTAAAAAAGCTACACTAACAACTGCAGGAATAACTAGATTGACTGTACCGCGATGGGTTTTTTCTTCAGTTGTATGTTTGTTTTTTGCATTTGATTATATTGTATAGGTAAAATTTTCTGAATACTTTTAAAGCATGTGTTTTGTGGAAAAGTCACACGTTCGTTGTATAACTTCGCTTTTAGAGTCCGAACAGCTAACACAGAATCTTTGTTGTCTCTGCCCAGGTACGGTTCCCATCCCATTTCAGTTCAGACCTTAAAGACTTACTAAGGAACTTGCTGCAGGTAGACCTGACTAAAAGATATGGCAATCTGAAGAACGGGGTTAACGATATTAAGAACCACAAGTGGTTTGCCACTACAGATTGGATCGCCATTTACCAGAGAAAGGTAAATTACTGTTTACATTGTGGCTTTTAATTTCCTGTTTTACTTTTTACTGGTATTTTATTGGTTGGTATAAAATGGATAGCATATAGTCACGTGCAGCAGCCAATCAAAATACATCTTTCACAGATATGTCAAACTGTTGCCAGTTTTTTTTTTTTTCCACACACGTTCCATTAGACCAGGGGTAGGCAACCTTTTGAGCACAGTGTGGCAAGAAATGTTTTCAAAGAAATTAAGTGTCCGATTTTATAACAATAAAATGTCAACTTCACACACTCTATCACGAAAAGGATTTTTTAAAAAGTAAATGCTGTAAACTACTTTTAGTTGTGAGAAATTAACATTCTGCACTCTCACGCCTCAGATCAGCCCCAATTCATGCACCTTCACACCTCTGGCCACTGTACCCCCTTTTACATCTGCCTTACCACTGTAACCCCCTGCACACCTGCCTTACCACTGTAACCCCCTGCACACCTGCCTTACCACTGTAACCCCCTGCACACCTGCCTTACCACTGTAACCCCCTGCACATCTGCCTTACCACTGTAACCCCCTGCACACCTGCCTTACCACTGTAACCCCCTGCACACCTGCCTTACCACTGTAACCCCCTGCACACCTGCCTTACCACTGTAACCCCCTGCACATCTGCCTTACCACTGTAACCCCCTGCACATCTGCCTTACCACTGTAACCCCCTGCTCATCTGCCTTACCACTGTAACCCCCTGCACATCTGCCTTACCACTGTAACCCCCTGCTCATCTGCCTTACCACTGTAACCCCCTGCACATCTGCCTTACCACTGTAACCCCCTGCTCATCTGCCTTACCACTGTAACACCCTGCACATCTGCCTTACCACTGTAACCCCCTGCACATCTGCCTTACCCATGTAACCCCCTGCACACCTGCCTTACCACTGTAACCCCCTGCACATCTGCCTTACCACTGTAACCCCCTGCACACCTGCCTTACCACTGTAACCCCCTGCACACCTGCCTTACCACTGTAACACCCTGCACACCTGCCTTACCACTGTAACCCCCTGCACACCTGCCTTACCACTGTAACCCCCTGCACACCTGCCTTACCACTGTAACCCCCTGCACACCTGCCTTACCACTGTAACCCCCTGCTCATCTGCCTTACCACTGTAACCCCCTGCACATCTGCCTTACCACTGTAACCCCCTGCACATCTGCCCCATCAATGTTCCCCCTTTCTGATCTGCCCCACCACTGTACCTCCCTGCTCTTCTGTCTCACCGCGTAACTATCTTCTTATCTGTCCTAACACTGAACTTATCTGCTCATCTGCCCCACCACTGTAACCCCCTTTCTCATCTGTCTCACCACTGTACCCCCTGCTCTTTTGCCCCACCACTGTAACCATGTGTTCCACTGATGTACCTCCTTTTTTCTCCGCACCTCTCTGCACATCTGCCCCACCGCTGTAACCCCCTGTCCCACCAATGTACCTCTTTTCTCCTCTGCCCCAACACTGAACACCCCCCCCCCCGTTCATCTGTCCCACCACTGTAACCCCTTGCTCATCTGCCCTATCACACTGCCCCCTTGCTGTACATCTCCCCCACCTGCTATACCCTCCTGCTAATCTGTCCCACCTCTGAACCCCTCCTGCTCATTTTCCCCACTGCTGTACCCTCCTGCTCATCTGCTCCACCGCTGTACCCTCTTCTCATCTATGATATGCGTGATATGCAGAGTTGTGAAAGGAAGCTGAGATGAGACGCATCTACCTGTCCTGGCACATTCATCCTGCTGATCCACCGCCTCGCATCCAACCCACGTGCTTGTATGTGATGTCACATACAAGCATATGGATTGGATGCACAATGATGAGCTCAGGGGCATTTTCTAAAAGCAGTGGGCCTGTGTGCAGGATCATAAGTTGGGGGCCCCCCGCAGCTGAGAAAGTGCGGTACTCTGTGCCACAGGAGAATTTGGGAGTGATTTTCATCGAGCTGAATACTGGCTGTGGCTTAAAGGGACACAAAGTGCCGGGGTTCAGTAGTAAGTGATGCAAAGGTTGAGGAATAATTTCAATAAAGTTCCCAGAAGCTCAACAGTAATTCCACAAACTGTCACCTGATTCTGGTTTTCTAAATCACAGTGAAATCCCTTCTTTCTGAGATTGGTAGTGGCAACCAAGTGAGTCATCTTCCTCCAGATGGTGGACGGGGCTAGCAGGATTGTGATTGGCTTAAGCAGTGGCCAATGACAGTCCTCCTCCACCTGGAAACAGGGACCGCCCCCCTACCAGAGCTGCACTCAATCCCTTCCCTATCACAAAAGCTGACAATCGCAACTACAGCAAAGTTAGAGTACCAAACTGTTTCCCATCTTTTACAATGTGTGGGGGCGCAGTGCCTCCCCCTCAGTGCAGTGTGGGGAGTTCTGAAAGTGGAATGCATTAGTGTCTCACTGACACTTCCCTGCGCTCCGGCACCAGTTCTGGGGATTGCTTACCCCTGCATTAGACACAACAGGAAGTAAGGGGAAACCTCTCCAAAGTGAAGCACAGGTGTGTTCATTTCTTTACTCTTTCTGTTCTGGAGACAGCTTATTATTCTGGGTTTTCCCCCTATTATCGGTCCTGGAGACAATGATCACCAGGTCTAATAAGATCAAATCTCCCCAACAGAGACACAGACGGGTATTGTATCCCCATACCACTCTTCTAAAAACTAAATATGTATATTTATATGTATGTGTGTGTGTAATATATATATATATATATATATATATATATATATATATATATATATATATATATATATATATATATATATATATTAGTAGTAAGGGTATTTTGTTAGTCCTAAGCAACACTTCCTGCTCTGGAAACTGGGGGAGATTTATTAAGACTATTGCACACAGAATCTGGTCTTGCTGTGCTTATTAACCAATCAGCTTCTCGGTTTTATAATCAAAGCTTAATTGAACAAGCTGAAGTTAGAAGCTGATTAGTTACTATGTACAGCTGCACAAAATTCTGTGTGCACCAATTTTCGTAGATTTCCCCCTGGGGGTCATAAGCACATTGCTGTGATCTTCATGGCTTACTACTGTAATATGGCCTAAAGTCCTTCCACTTTTAGTCCCCAGTACCAGAAACATGTAAAGATAGTGGGGTAGCAAAAACTGATAGGCTCACTAATAGGCAGGAGAGTGGGGGGAGTTAGAATTACGGCAGATTTTAGATATTTATACCAAAAGGCATTTTATGGTTACATTTGAGGGCATATTTATTATTTTCCAGCTTTGAATTAGAGGCGATGTTAGTTTTTAGCTTTGGATACTCTTTAAATGTTATATATATTTATTTGCTAGTCTCTAAGCTTTGTTTTACGTTTTCTGTCTATACCCACCTGCTCTGGCACTCAGTAAAGAAGCAAGAGAGCGTTCATAGAAGAAACATTGTGGTTATATAAGGAAAGTGCTTGTTTGTCTCTGTAAATTGTCTCAGCGGTGGCTGTTTTGAAATCAGGCTGGGGATCAATTAGAGCAGACATGCAGCAATTAATGGATCTCCCCATTCTTTAGCTGGTGAACCTCCTCACTGAACCCCAATTATCTCCTCCTAAACTTGTGTGATCATTGAATTCCTCTTACAAGGAGTAAAACTAAAATATACAAAATTTTACATTTGCATACTGCGGAGATTATTTAACCGTAGTCACATGACTGTATATACATAGCATACTGGTACATATGTCCTGTGGTTTTAAATGTAATTCCATGTTTTTTTTTTGCTTGGCTGTCAGCTTCTGGTTTGGTTTGCTTTCTCCTTGATACCATCTCGATTTGAGCTGCTCTAAAGCACTATTAGGGCTCAATTACACTTGAGTCTCGCCCCTCAACCATTCTCCTCTAAGCAGCAAAAAACGCTGTTTCCGGTGTACATATGTTGCAGCAAGAATTTCAGCTGCCAAATTCAAAAGAATGGGGCTGTGTTGTAACCAACCTGCAACCACATGTACTGCACAGTAGTGCAGGCTTTTAGAGGTTTAAGCAGGTGATGTCCCTTTATTTATTTTTTTTAAATACCCTCTGAAAAGCAATCCACAGCTAATCCCTCTCCAGCTTACACTACACGAGTGTAAACTAGCCCTTAAAGTTATGTCTGTGCAAAGACCAAAAAGAAACCTATGCAGTTGGTTGTCCAACGTATTCTGTTAAATTTACTCATGCAGTGAGTTTCCCCCATCACTACATGAGTGAAGTGCTTGTTTTTGCTAGGAGGAGAAGGAATAAGTACAAATACTCATTTTATTCCTCACTTTTGCAACCTTCCTCCTCCTCCTCCTCCTCTTGTAACCAGTCCCCTAAAACTTTTGTTGGGCAGGCACACAGTGACATCATCAACTACAATGCAGGACGGTGCTGAAAATCCAGTGTTTTGGGGAGCAAGGGAAGAAGGTAGTTGTCCCTAACCCCCTCCTTCCTGAAACCAAACTTGCAGTACATGTGACCTGCTTCGTGGATACAGTTAAAAGCCCAGAATTGGGCTTTAAAAATACCAGTAGATCCTGCCAGATAATCCAGTGAGCTCTTCCTGTGGTTACAATAATTCCTCTGCTGCATTGAAATCCCAAGCAGTGTTGGCAGCCCTCCTGCCCAGTTCTTTCCTTATAGAATATAGGATACCTTCCTCCTATGGAGATGAGAAGAGGCGGCAGTGGTGTCCATGCGTTTACGTGTGAATAAAAAGATGCGACTGCAGAAATGCTGATCGCTGTCTTCTGTGCGGATCAGCAGTCGTGCAGGACTTCATAATCTGATTGTGATTTCCCTCAAGATGTCCCACCTGCCAGTGTCTGCAAACATCTCCCAGATGTGAGATCTGTACAGTCTAGCCTGGTTAGTTGTCTCATTTGCCCAACCCTCCCAATCCCACAAAGCAGGTCATGGTGCAAGAGTGACCTACTAACAGACATTTCTAAGTGAGCTGATGTGAATTTCTCCCCATAGCCAGAAGTAAGTAGTTTCCAGGGTTGGCGCACAAGAGGCGTATGCTCTCTGAGCTTATGAACTTGGTACCTGTGTCTGCCAGCTGCCTTTGTTAATTATCCCATGCAACATGGCTTTACTTTATTTTTTGAAGAACCACCCTAATCAATTTACCTAAAGATAGTCTGCAATCAAATTTGATGAATACTAATATAGACCCTAACCGCAGTGATTATGCTTTTAGGGCTTGTTTACATGTGCACACATTAAAGCGCCTACTGCTTCAACATACTTTTTTGATACGTCTGTGATACTTTTAATGAAGCTTGGCAAATGCCCTTGACAGGTGCCCAGTAGAACCCCAGCTCAGTAGTCCCCCTGTTTAGCAGATCCTTAGCTCAGTAGCACCCCCATTCAGCAGATCCCCGGCTCATTGGCACCCCCATTCAGCAGAACCCTAGCTCGTTGGCACCCTCGTTCAGCAGATCCCCAGCTCGTTGGCACCCTCGTTCAGCAGATCCCCAGCTCGTTGGCACCCTCGTTCAGCAGATCCCCAGCTCGTTGGCACCCCCATTCAGCAGATCCCGGGCTCGTTGGCACCCCCATTCAGCATATCCCCAGCTCGTTGGCACCCCCATTCAGCAGATCCCGGGCTCGTTGGCACCCCCATTCAGCATATCCCCAGCTCGTTGGCACCCCCATTCAGCAGATCCCCAGTTCGTTGGCACCCCCATTCAGCAAATCCCGGGCTCGTTGGCACCCCCATTCAGCAGATCCCGGGCTCGTTGGCACCCCCGTTCAGCAGATCCCCGGCTCGTTGGCACCCTCATTCAGCAGATCCCGGGCTCGTTGGCACCCTCATTCAGCAGATCCCGGGCTCGTTGGCACCCTCTTTCAGCAGATCCCGGGCTCGTTGGCACCCTCATTCAGCAGATCCCGGGCTCGTTGGCACCCTCATTCAGCAGATCCCGGGCTCGTTGGCACCCTCATTCAGCAGATCCCGAGCTCGTTGGCACCCTCATTCAGCAGATCTCGGGCTCGTTGGCACCCTCATTCAGCAGATCCCCAGCTCGTTGGCACCCTCATTCAGCAGATCCCCAGCTCGTTGGCACCCTCATTCAGCAGATCCCCAGCTCGTTGGCACCCTCATTCAGCAGATCCCCAGCTCGTTGGCACCCTCATTCAGCAGATCCCCAGCTCGTTGGCACCCTCATTCAGCAGATCCCCAGCTCGTTGGCACCCTCATTCAGCAGATCCCCAGCTCGTTGGCACCCTCATTCAGCAGATCCCCAGCTCGTTGGCACCCTCATTCAGCAGATCCCCAGCTCGTTGGCACCCTCATTCAGCAGATCCCCAGCTCGTTGGCACCCTCATTCAGCAGATCCCCAGCTCGTTGGCACCCTCATTCAGCAGATCCCCAGCTCGTTGGCACCCTCATTCAGCAGATCCCCAGCTCGTTGGCACCCTCATTCAGCAGATCCCCAGCTCGTTGGCACCCTCATTCAGCAGATCCCCAGCTCGTTGGCACCCTCATTCAGCAGATCCCCAGCTCGTTGGCACCCTCATTCAGCAGATCCCCAGCTCGTTGGCACCCTCATTCAGCAGATCCCCAGCTCGTTGGCACCCTCATTCAGCAGATCCCCAGCTCGTTGGCACCCTCATTCAGCAGATCCCCAGCTCGTTGGCACCCTCATTCAGCAGATCCCCAGCTCGTTGGCACCCTCATTCAGCAGATCCCCAGCTCGTTGGCACCCTCATTCAGCAGATCCCCAGCTCGTTGGCACCCTCATTCAGCAGATCCCCAGCTCATTGGTACCCCGCTGCTCCACGCTGAACACCATATGTAATGTCTGCACCAGACACTCCCAGAATATATACACGTGAACTGGAAGTGACTGCTCATGATGTCTTTCCGGTTCTCTTGTTTGTTTCCCAGTGCATTCTGGGATATCTCATACCAGCAATACCTCTAAAACAAAGTAAAGCTAACTCTGAATAAAAGCCCCTCAAAAGCTGCAGGTGCTGTTAGCGAGCTTTGTCGTAGACTTCTATGGAGGCTTTGGCGATGTATTAAAGCACCAAGAAAGCGACATGACATATACCTTGAAGAAAAGTAAACACAACAGTATGAGCAGAACTGTAAGGTAATCATTTTAGTTGGTGAGAGGTGCTTTGATTGGCATTCAGAGCGCTTTAAAAAAAGTGTCAACTGCCACATTTTAAAGCGATTGTAAACGAGCCCTTAGTGAGATTTTCTTTTTTCCTATACCTGTAAACTAACCACTGCTGTCCCCAAAATCACCAGCACAACATTGCCCCCTGGTGACCACATAATGACACTTGTTGATACTGTGGAAATGCAATACAAGGCAAATTGTTTAACACCTGTCATTTTATGGCCCAAAGTATGTGGAATGATGAGGTGTTCAGGTGTTTCCAGTGGAGGTTCCTGCTAATGCTACAGCATTCAAAAACATTTTAGATGATTGTGCGCATCCAACATTGTGGCAACAGTTTGGGGAAGGTCCTGTTCTGTTCCTGCATGACTGTGCCCCTGTATACAAAGCCAACTTAAGGCCCGTACACACGGTCAGAAAATCTGAAGATAAACTTTGTCCGTCCGAACGATCTGCCGATTTTCTGATCATTAGTATGCTGCTTTTGACAGCCGATTACGAATTTTCGGCAGACAAAAACTGGATGTGCAGGCTTGAAAATTTTTGTCTGATGTGACCACAACGTCCGATTTTCTTTTTATTAGTACGGTTTTCTGGCAAAAAAAAAAACAAAAACCGAAGAGCAAGACTAGGCATGCTCAGAAATGAAAGAACACAAATAAAACAATTCAACACATTACGTCACTTCTGACGTTGAATTCTGTCAGAAATGTTCTGATGGTCTTCACTTTCAATTTGAGACTAGCATCAAACAAAAAACTGACGAAAATTCGTCCAATAATCTGACCGTGTGTACAAGGCTTTAGTATATACATGGTCTAATAAGTTTGGTGTGGAGGAACTCAAGTGGCCTGAAAAAAGCCCTGGCTTCAATTCTGCTGAACACCTTTTGGATGAATTGGAACAAGATTGCAAACCAGGTCTTCTTGTCCACCATCAGTAACTGACCTCCCAAATCTTTTTTTGGCTAAATGGACAAATAGTTGCTACAGATACACTTATGGAAAGCTTTCCCAGAAGAGTGGAGGCTGTTATAGTTGTAAAGGGGGAAGCCAAGTCTATATTCTAGTCCATAATTTTTGAAAGGGTTGTCCATCAAGCTGATGTAGGTGTGATGATCAGGTGTCCATAAACTTTTGAGGTATATAGTGTATAACACAGCACCTCAACAAAACCACAGAAAAAATATATAATTTTGCAATGTTTGTAGATTATTGCACGGTCTACAAATATATGCATTGTTGGCATAGAGTCCAGGTATTAAAATGTTACTAAACCCACATAAAAAACCAACTCTTAAATGGTGTATTACATGCTGTTCATACTAAGTCACTGAGATTCGTTTTCTGTAGTCTGCAAAAAAAAACTGGTTGATCCTGCTGCTCTCTGTCTCCACCTTCTGTCTACTTCCACAAATTAGCTAGAGATTTTGCAGCTGTGGTGGCAACTTTGCACATGCTCAGTTTTCAGTTTCTATGCTGAGCATTTTGTCCTTATCACATCTGACCATCCCATGTGACTATGGTCACACGTGTGGGTATATACACAGTGATAAATGACAGCCCACTCCCTCCCTCCTCCATACCCACTAACTTGCTACAAGGGGGGTGGGATATTACATGTAGATTATTGGAGACTTCACCTCCCTCTTATTCTAAGGCACAGGCTGGAGGGGCATGACATAGTCTGTGATTGGCAGAAATTCGCCCACACCATGTTATTGCCAAAAATAATAAAGATTTGGTCTCAAATATATATTTGTTTGACAATTTAAAACAGTTTAATGATATTTATTTTTACTCTGTATTTCAAAGGCTTTTATTTTTTATTTTGAACATGTGACCAGCAGCAGAGGACTAGAAGCTCCTCCAGCTTATGTTTCCCTGCAGACAGGCTGGGAAAGAGCTGGATCATGTGACAGATGTATATCACATAGGAAAAAAGTAGTTAGATTTTTTCTTTCATAAAAATAGTGCCATCATCCATATACAGAAATAGAAAGGACAATGTAAATTAAGGAAGAGCTCCAGTCTGGGCAAAAAAATAAGTCGGCAGCTACAAAAACTTTTAATATAAGGACACTTACCTGTCCAGGCACCCGTGCTGATTTGTCAATCGGCTTCGGGTGTGGGCGCTGGCATTGTAAGTAGGGGAAACCAGCAGTGAAGCCTTCACAGCCAGTTTCCTACTGTGCGCATGCGTGAGGCGTGCTGCGCTTTCTGAATGGTCCCGCTTTCCTCTGGGGGCTGGAAGTGCTCTTAGATTTCCACGGCAATCTGACCTGGAAGTGGGAGCGGGTACCTGTCAAAACCAGGTCCCCACTCCCCCCACCCTCATCCCCCAAAAAGTGCCAAATTCGGCAGTGGAGGGTGCAAACAAGCGGAGCTTCCCCTAAAATAGTTTAACACACTTAAATAGTGTGTGTTTAGTATAACTTTAATTACATAGAGCGTTTCCTTCCAGGCTCAAATTGTAAATGCTTGGTTTCTTAGGCCTGGGTCATCCTTCCACCGTGTCAGCTAATTTTGCAGCACTTTCGTCTTGCTTCGTTTTAGGATCCATGTGCTTGTGTGTTTTTTGCCTTTTACTAATGTCTGTCTGTCTGTCTTCCCATTCAGGTTGAAGCTCCGTTCATACCAAAGTGCAGAGGGCCAGGCGACACCAGCAATTTCGACGACTACGAGGAGGAAGACATTCGCGTGTCCCTGACCGAAAAATGCGCAAAAGAGTTTGCTGACTTTTAAGATGTGCATTTAGAATGACACGGCATCAGGGCTCACATTTTTGGGATCTTTGCACTCTGTTTTCAGATGGGGTGGAGCTGAGACCATCTTATGTCAAAACAGTTACCTAGTTCCTTCATTCCGCAAAGCTGACTGAAGTCTAGAGCGCCATCTTCCATGCGTGCGGTTTGCACCGACCCTAGTACCCCGGCACAATGACAAAAAAGCCTTGTTTGTGCTGTAACGCAGAATACTAGACCACTGATCTTGTGTTTCTTTTTCTTTCTTTTTATTCATTTTATTTTTTTTTTTTTCTCCATCCCGGTTCTGTTTTGCGTCTTGTATGTTTCCCAGCCACCTCGTCCTCCTCACCGTTTTTAAGTAGTATTTTACCCAACTTACACTCCCTTTTTATTTCTGATGTGTAATGAGTGTTTGTGTGTGACTGCGGGAGATGTTGCACTTAGTAAGGACTACAATTGATCATGTTGTTGCCTCCATTTTGTGCCACTTTGTAATGAATATATACATACATATATATATATATATATAATTTTCTTTCCTGTCCAGGTTATCTTTCATCACAGCATTCAAATATAACATATTTTTTTATTTTGTCAAGCTAAATTTTGCGAGGGCCACTCATTTACATACATGGTCCTCATGGGCGAAGGTGTCCATATAAAGAATGGCATGTGTTGCATTGGCACCAATTAGCTTCTCTATTTCCTTTTTCTATGGCACATTAGAAAATGAAAGGAGAAGTTGATTGTCGAGGGTTGCTTTTCTCTGACACTTTTGGTTGCGCTTTAAGATGTTTCACCTTCAATGAAACTGACCATGGTTGGTTAGAAGCTAAAGTGGATTCTGACATTCTATTAGCTAGACCTTTGCCCTGCCTCCCCCCTCCCCTGCTGTATTTTGTCTATTGCCCACCCGTTTTTTTTTTTTGGGGCAGGATCTGTTTGTTACATGACAAGGCGATGCACGCGTCACTGAGCAGAGACATCTGGCTGGTCTTGTCCTACAAAGTGTTAAAGTATTGACTCGCATGATTCAAGTAAATGCGTGTGGTGATAGCTCATAGCAACCAATCAGAGATCAGACTTTGTGCCCCTCCCGGACTTAGCTGCCAGAAGTCTTTCGTATCTTGCTGCGAGTTGCCTCACGCATTACTCTTCGCACTGGTATTTAATAAAGCCACTTGTGTGAAAGATGCGTTTTAATATTGCTCTGCCTGCTCTCTTAAAAGCTACAATCAGTATTTTTTTTTAAGGAAACATAACCACAGTTAATAAAATGTGACACTATTATGACTCCTTAACTTGTTCTGTTTTCAGAATTCTTTTTTTTTTTTTTTTTTTTTACCTTCGCAAGGAAGGCTAATTAAAGCTAATTCTAGCAAAAAAAAAGAAAAACTTTCAACAATAAATATAGGCTGCATTGTCATTTGCTTTTGACGCCTCCTTAGACGTTGCTACTATGGTTTGATCCGGTTTACTATATTAGTAAACGGAGGATGAGGTGCTGGCTAAGATCATGTATCTGAATGAAGATTATCACGTGGTGCCACCATTTTGAGCTGTAATTTTCAAAACCATTATGGGTTCCTCGCACAAAATGCGCAGCACCGTGAGGCAAGAGGCCGCACCGGTAGCATTTGGGCCTAACCTCCCCAATTGCAAGCTGACAGAATAGCTCGCCATTAGCAGCATCTTTTTTTTTTTTTTTTTTACCCCCCCACCCCCAATTTTAATTCCTTCTGCAGCCAATGTTTTGCTCTGTCCCCTCCACTTAGTTTTGTTGCTCGTTTGTACACATCGTATATATGTATATTTATCAGTGAACTGTCTTAAAACAGCACACTTGAAGCAGTCTCCCAATAAACGTTCGTCATTTTCTGATCCATCTACATGCACAGATTTTTTTTTTTCTCTTTTTATTATGGATCGATATTGATATATATAAAATATATATATATAGCCATCATATTGTGTGAATGCTGGGAGATTGAAGTCACTGGCGTTACTTCCTTTTAACCTATTTAAAATGCGCCTGTAGACTACACACAGCTGTGGTGGCCATCTTGTGGGCTAACGTCGTTTGACGCCAAAGTGTGTGTGTCCTGTCCCCCCCCCCACCCCCTAAAATGGCGACCTTTATTTTTACCACAGGAAAGTTGATAGTAAACTGTTTGTGAATATTTCAGTAAACAAATGGGGGGTATCCTCAGATGTGTGTACAAGACAGGTCCAGAGATGTTTTATTACCAACTTGGAGATATATAAGTCCACACTCTGTGTATGTCCTCAGGTTGGCAAGCGTTTTTTTGTTTGTTTGTTTTTTCCTTTCCTTTTCTTTTTTTTTTTTATTTTTTTTTTGCACAGCGGTGTAATAAGGAGGCCGAGGAGAACTTCAGTCTTTGTCCACACTTACTTACATGTGTGCAAGAAAAATTTAAGATACTTTGCTGTAGCAAATTTTATGTAACAAAAAAAAATATATATATACGTCACAATAAATTTAAACAAATTCTTTGTATGAAAAAACTGTATGAAAAATCTTTTGTATTTCATTTAGACTGAGGACATGCTGTTGTATGCTGGTTGTATGCGATCAATTATACAGTAACTTTGTTGTCGTTTATGAACTTAAAAAAACAAAAACAAAAAAAAGATTTTAATAAATGCTGGAGATCACAAGATTTTTACTGCTCAATACTGGAGGATGTAATTGTCCAATGTGGAGGAGAGCTGGAGATGTTGTGGGTTTTTGGGGGGGTTTTTTTATGAAAGTTTAGGATATTTTGATTTAACGTACACCTGTAATGAGGCAAGTATGGAAATGGCTGTTGGGGGACTCCTTCTGTTGCGTGGTTGTGTTTGACCTAAAGGGCACATCAAGGTTACAATTTTTTCCTTCGTTTGGCTAGAGCAGTGGTTCTCAACTCCAGTCCTCAGGACCCATGAACAGGCCAGGTTTGCAAGATAGCTGAAATACATCACAGGTGATATCACTTGCTGCTCAATGATTGCAGTATTCTAGTCTGCAACTCCCCAAGGTAATACTTAAAATCTGGCCTGTTGGTGGGTCCCGAGGACAGGAGTTGAGAACCACTGGGCTAGAACAAGGAAGAGTTAAAACCTGCATTGGGTTTTTACCACTATGTGGTTCTCTTTTAGATAGTTACCCTCAATTTCTGTCCTGTTGAAACTTTTTTTTAAGAGACAGGACCTATTTATATTAAGAGTAGGGGATGTGTAATATTCCCCATCATATTTTTATTTCTGTCTGTGACCCGGTTGCAAATTTTTATTGGTAAAACCACTAAACAAAAAGTAAGGAGAAATCTCACTAACGTAGCTCGGAGAGTGGTGAAAACTTACCAGTGGCTCAAATTATTTCACACTCTATTCTTAAGAATAAACAAAAATAAAAAATACTTTTTTGGCTTGGCATACATTTTAATATTTTTGATGCCGCTGGTGTTTCAAAATACCTTAAGGCTAACTTACTAAAGGAGTTGCCCATGTCCACTCAAAGAGTGAAGATTGACTTCAAATATCCAATCATGTGCAGAGTAAATAAACAGGAATTTGCTGTCAGCATGATTGAATAATTGTAGGGAATCTTTACTTGTGTTTTTTTTTTTTTTTTGACTGAACGTTCTAAATTCAGCCTCCCCATCTCTCTTCCTGGTCGGGGGTCCTTTCTTGTTGCAGCTTGGTTACTCAGAAGGAATTGAAGCCAAATCATCACCAATGATAGCAACGGCAGCCTGTATAATTCTGTCATGAATGGTGTACTTTAATATCTGCTCTATTCCTGTATGACTTGGTGTTGAATGCCAATTGCTGGTTATGAGAGAGTTGGGGTTGACCGGCACAAGCTGGCACGGTAACCTACAAATAAAAAAAGGTGAGGGGCACAAACATGGACACATTTTTTGGTACCCATCCACGAAGAAAAAAAAAATTGAAATATAACAAACACCTTGAAACTGACCAGTGTAATTCGTATCTATTGTGGATATTTGGATACATGCGATAATTTGGGAGCGTGACTAATTTGCGTAAATTATCACATGCGGTAAATAAAGTCCAATTGCCCAAAAAAAAAGGCAATTATGCAGTATTTACCGTAAAATGAAAAATGTGCTGGGACATATTAAAAAAAATGAAGTACTCTGAAGTCCAATTGACAAACAGAACAAAGTAAAAAAAAATGCAATATTTATCACCAGGGTTTTACTGGTGGTATCACATGCGGTATTTGTCAGAAACAATCTGGGTGTCCCCCCAGTAGCTGGTTGCTAAGGAGCGGACTGGGAAGCTGGCCACCACATGACTTCTTAGCAGTTTGCCTGCTGGGGAAAAAAAAAAACAGCATGGGTCCCCCCCCCCCCCAAATCCATACCAGACCCTTATCGCAACATGCAGCCTGACAGGAAAGGAGGAGGGCATCCTACGGCCCCAACCACCCCCCCCCCCCCCCCCGAACCATACCAAGCCATATGCCCTCAACATGGGGTGTGCATTGGAACTGCCCCAAACTCACCTCAAAGCACCTTGTCCCCATGTTGATTGGGACAAGGCCCTCTTGCCCACAACCCTGGGCTGTGGTTGTGGAGGTCTGCGGGCAGAGGGCTTATCTGAATCTGGAAGCCCCCTTTAACAAGATGGCACCGTCCCTTGTGACGTCACCAACTAGTTCATGCTGGGTCAGTAACATCACAAGGGGCGGGGTCACCAGTAGACTTCATCGGGTGGCCCTGCCCCGTAGCCATTTAGGAAATGTCACACAGCGGGGCAGCCAAACCGCGTGAGCCTTCGTGGTAAGTGATTTTTGTTTTTTTTGGTTCTGGCAGCATCGTGATTGACTATGGATCTACATTGGAGGACCGTTTTTCTTGTGTGTGTTTTTTTTTTTTTTTTTTTTTTTTAAATAAAAGAATTGTCAAACTTATGTACTGTCTTTATTCACTTTTACACTTTTTTGGTAAATGGATAAGGGTACCCCATACTCATTCACAATGGGGGTGTGGGGAAGAGGCCCTTGTCCCCATCAACATGGTGACAAGATGCTTTCGGGTGGGCTGCCCCAAAGCACACCCCCTCCATGGTGAGGGCATGTGGCCTGGTATGGTTCCGGAAGAGGAGGGGGCACTCGCTCATCTCCCCCCTTTCCTGACCTGCCAGGCTGCATGCTGTGATAAGGGTCTGGTATGGACTTTGGGGGGACCCCACGCCTTTTTTTTTTTCTTACAGTTTGGTGTGGAGTTCCCCTTAAAATCCATCCCAGACCCGAAGGGCCTGGTATGCATGAGGGGGGACCTCTGCGCTGTTGTTTTTTCAGAATTTTTAATTGCTGGCATGTTTCTTTTTACATTTATTATTTAACAGCTTCCAAACCCGGCACTTTCGCCCCTTCCTGCCCAGGACAATTTTCAGCTTTCAGCGCTGTCGCACTTTGAATGACAATTGTGCGGTCATACAACACTGTGCCCAAACTAAATTTTTATCATTTTCTTCCCACAAATAGAGATTTCTTTTGATCACCACTGGGGTTTTTATTTTTTGCTAAAGAAACTAAAGACCGAAATTTTTGAAAAAAAACTGATGGGCACTGATAGGTGGCACTGACGGGCAGCACTAATGGGCACTGATAGGTGGCACTGGATAGGGAGCACTGATGAGTGGCATCTGAAGGGCACTGACAGGCGTTACTGATGGGGCACTAATTGGCACTTTTGAGGGCACTGACAGGAGCTCTTTATGGGGCACAGGCTGGCAGCTGATGGGCAGTGATTTGCAGCTGATGGGCTCATTTGATGGGGCTGTGCAGACCCCCCCCCCCTCCGACAGGGAGAGCAGTTGATCGGCTCTCCCTGTCAGCGTGAACCGAGGAAAGCTGTTTACTGGCACTTCCTGGTTCACGCGATGATCAGCTGTGATTGGTTGCAGCTGATCACGTGGTAAAAAGCTTCCGTCAGAGGCTCCATACCACAATCAGCATTGCGGTGTGTCAGACTGACGCACAGCACCTCCGATCGATGCGCTGCGTGCCGGCTTGCTATCCTGATCACGTCATATGACGTCCAATCAGTATAATTAAACCACTTGCCGACGTCATATTGCTATATGGCGGGCGGCAAGTGGTTAACACAAAATTCTTAGTGAATTGCACTTTCAAAACTGATTTACCGCAAGCGCTGTTTTACCACATTTTATTGGCCGTTAATTAACTCTTAGTGAATTGACCCACTTGCTTTTTATTCTACAGAATATTTTCAATAAAAAAACCTGATGAAAATGGTATGTACAAAAATTGATGGGACTTATAGAAGCAAATGAACGATTTCGGTATCTCTCAGTGAGACTTCTGGACCTCTCAATAGGTAGTCTGGGCCACTTTTCTTAAACAAACTGATTTGTGCACAGATAGATCTACAGATCAAGACAGCAAAGATACCAGACAGACTCATTTTTATGTAGGATTGCTGGTGATTTTTTTCTGGACTAGGGTTATCGTCTATTTATAATGATATCCAGTAACCGATTTATACATATGCGAGATGTTTGCATTACTTTTTGAATTATCTAAATTTTTTTAAAAATCATAAGTTGTAATAATAAAGGTAGTCTGATTCAATGTAAACATAATTCTATATGCAGACAAAAAAAAGTTACAAAGAGGTTAAACAGAAATAAAGAGAAGGCTCAATGGACCACTTTTTCTGATGTCATTCAGGGGTTGATTTACTAAAAGTGGAGAGTGCAAAATCTGCTGCAGCTGTACATGGTAGCCAATCGGCTTCTAACTTCAGCTTGTTTGATTAAGCTTTGACAAAAACCTGGAAGCTGATTGGTTTCTATGCAGAGCTGCACCAGATTTTGCACATTCCAGTTTTGGAAAAGCAACCGCTATGTTAAAGAGAACTAATCAATAGTCATCCATTTATTTTTAAACTACAGTATTTTACCTGAGCAGGCTTGCCTATGAAAACGTTATCTTAATTGTACATTACAGGACACGCGACTTGTATTCCTAGACAATGAGTTATATGTAGGCTACCTTCAGGTGAATGGACACTGGCAAAAATTTGCTAGGGCTGCCCCAGTACACAACTACTCCTTTTGACGCCAGTTTATTTTACTATTGTCCATAAGTGATGATTCCCTTCCCCTTTTAGAGAAGTGTTTTTTTTTTTTGTTTTTTTTTTAATACAGCCACCTGCCATTGCTGCTATGTTTATTTGCCAGACTATTACTAACTGGACATAAGGAGTCCAGGGGACCTATCTGATGACTTCGACCTCTTCGAATAATTGTAGCCAATTGCCTTAGCCTTGTTTTTGTGTTGATGCTCAAGAGAATGTAATTTGTGAACTCTCTAGAATGTCTCTTATCTCTGTGCATATGAGCTAAATTGTGAGGTTATAGGTTTGGTCTGCTGAAGCCACCTTATACGCATACCTTTTTCCCTGTGAACACTTATTAGGGAATCCCTTTTTAAATTCTTCAAGGAAGTCAGTGGGCAAAAGGTGCTGTTTCCCCACAAGTTAAAGCCTAAGTTTCCTACTCCTGTGGCAGCTACCTCTACTCTGTCCTCAGACATCAACCTCAAAAACCAAGGCTTAGCACTTTCTTTCTTCACAAGCCTTGGACTTCTAAGGCCACCAATCCTGCTCAGAAGTGCTCCTTACAATGAAGGCGTGCTCCAACTCTTTGGAGGGGGGGGGGCATGTATTGGCCTTTGTGCAAGTCTGGATCCAAGATGTCATTTTATAGATGTACAATAGAATTTCTATCTCTGCCCCCCCCCCCCCCCCCTGCTTCCTACCCTTCAGGCTGCCAGAATTCACTCAAAAATCTGTAGATTTACTGGCCACCTTGTGTCAGCTTTGGTCACAAGGAGTGGTGCTACAAGTTACTTCAGAGGAATAGTTCAGAAGATTTTCAAACATATCAGTCACCAAAACAAATGAGGAGCATTCACCTCATATTGAACTTAAAATCACTAAACGGATTTCTTCATGTACCAAAATTCTGTCTGGAATCAGCAAGAACAAGTAACAACCTTGACTGCGAACATCCAAAGGACAGTTCAATTCTTTCAAACCTTCAGCTGGTTTATCAACTTTCCAGTTACACTGGAATACTAGGGTCTAATCTTCGACACCACTCAAACCATGAAGATGTTGAGTTGAAGAGAAGCGCTGCAAAAATGAGCGGCGCTTTAGCGCTAAACGGCCAGACGCTGCCAGTGTGAAAGGGGCCTTAGGCATGTTTCTGAGCTGGCAGCCCTTTCTTGTAAGGAGCTTTTTCATGTATTGCACAAGGACATAGTGGTCTTGAAATCAAAACCTTCCTTTCTACCCAAGGTGGTGTATCCTTTCCGCCTCAGTGGTAACATTGCCCTCCTTTGCCATTGTCCTGCTCTAAAATACGTCAAGGAAACTTCCTTATACTGCTTGGGTAATGTTGGGGTTGTAACTGGAAGCCAGGGCTTCTATGCGCAAAACTGAGTTCCTTTATGTTCCTGCTGTCTCTCATAGAGGACATCCTGCCTCCTACTCCCATTGCCAGGTGCATCAGACAACTTATTTCTGGGGTCTATTACCTTAAAGTGATTGTAAATTCTCATTTTTTTTTTTAATTTAAATAACAGCAGTTGGTTTTGCACAGAGCAGCCTGGATCCTCCTCTTCTCAGGTCCCTCTTTGCTGCTTCTGGCCCTTCCCTCCTATCGAGTGCCCCCCACAGTCAGCACTGGAGCTGAGTCACAGCCCCATGTGTCTATTCAGACACGGAGCCCTGGCCCCACCCCCTCTCCCCTTATTGGCTGACTGACTTTGAGAGCTGTGGGAGCCAATGGCGCCGCTGCTGTGTCTCAGCCAATCAGGAGTGGTGTCCCAGATGGCTTAGACTTCGCTGGAGAGAGATGGGGCTCAGGTAAGTAATTAGGGGGTGCTGGGGAGGCTGCTACACACAAGTTTTTTTTTATCTTAATGCATAGAATGCTTTAAGATAAAAAACCTTTCCTTAAAGGAGTTGTAAATGCAGAATGCCTCCTTTCCCCATCAGAGCTCTTTTCACCAGGTCTATCTGTGTTTTCGGCTTTCTAGCATCAAGTATCTGTACTCTAAATTTGCAAGGCCGCCACCTGGTCCTCTGTTTACACGTTCTTCTGGTTCAGCCAGGTGAATGTTTAGGCCTTGGCTGATGTGCCCTTTGCAAGGTGCTTCAGGTAGTCAAATGAGTGTTTTTCAGGTTTCTAAACACTTATTTTTGGTGGGCTTTTTGGCAGTTCTGGTTGCTTTGTTGTTGCCCACCCCTCAGTTTAGTGCTTTGGGGCATCCCGTGATCTATGAATACAAGCCCTGGAATTGACTTGCTTGTCAATTCCATATCTTGAAGTACAGTGCAGGTCCCTCCCATACTGTATCCTGTGGTTACTTCTTATTACTTGCCAAAAACTTGGAGTGTCTCAGAGTGGGTAGGCTTATATGAACTTGCACTAGGGGAGCCCCTAGCAAGGTTTTTGGCAGTCTCCAATCACATGAGGGTAGCCTGGATATAACCTATGGCCTATGAATACTCCTGTGTCCTATACTGTACAAGACGAGGGATTTACATGTAAGTCAAAATTCTCTTTGTCCCCTTTTTTGTTTCTTAGCTTGTGTCAGGAGTCAAAGGTCACCTGTAAACTGCTGTTTTGTACAATGGCTGACCTCACACCTAGTTTCCTGGCTTCTGTGTGCATAGTGTTAGGTGAGGTAAGTTTTCTCGGTTTCCTTTTTATATAGACACTATATGGCCAAAAGTTTGTAAACACCTGGCCTTCTCACCTATATAGCTTTTTGGACATCTATTCAGAAACCATTAATATGGAGTTGGTCCTCCTTTGTGACTAACGGCCTCCATTCTTCTGGGAAGATGATCCACAAGAGTTTGTGTCTCGATGTGCTGTTAAACATTAAAGTGTATAGGCTCCTGCAGACACACACAATCTTCTAGAAAGACTTCCCTGAAGGGGAGAGGATGTTCTAGACCGGGGTCGGCAACTCGTTGATCGTAAACAGGTGACGGGTAGAACGCAAAGATATCCCACGGTTGCCGACCCAATCTTTTCTCCAAAGCTCCAGATTGGTGAATGCGCACGCTCACCCAATTCTAGCCTGCAGAAGCAGCCCACACCCCTTGAATATGCGGGACGGGGAAAGCCTTTGGAATAATGTGAACGTAAACAAATTTTTACTGGACTTCTATATGATAGACCAACGCAAAGTGGCGCATAATTGTGAAGTGGAAGGAAAATTATGGTTTTCAAAATGTTTTACAAATAAATTTGTGAAGAGAGTGGGGTGCGTTTGTATTCAGCCCGCGAGTCAATAATTTGTAGAACAACCTTTCTCTGCAATTACAGCTGCAAGTCTTTTTGGGAATACCAGCTTTGCACATCTAGAGTGACATTTTTGCCCATTCTTTGTAAAATAGCTCAAGCTCTGTCAGAATGGATGGAGAGCGTCTGTAAAC